>JAJONR010000606.1:0-146065 GCA_029582245.1 Solanum etuberosum | reverse complement strand
CTCTTTTCTCTTCTTTTCTCTTCTTGAACTCTCAACTAAAACCCTAGGCGTATATTAGGATTATAAAACTGAACCTAATAGGATTAGACCCTTAAAACCTTACTAAAAATGAATTAAATTTGATTGGGTAAGGAAAAGACCAAAGTACCCCTTACTATTTTCGGTTAACTTTCCTTAACTGGATAGCCTGACTTCAAAAAGGCATAACTCACTCATCCGACCTCGAAACTTAGCAAACTCGGTGGCGTTGGAAAGATAATTCAAAGACCTTTCATCAGCTATCTTGCAGCCCACATAACTCATCCTGTACTGAGAGTTATGATCATTTGAAGTTGACCCAAAACTTATAACTTAAGCATAACTTGCAAAATTTCAGATTTTGCTATTTCCAAATTTAGTTCTTTTTGGAACTCAAGGTGATACATCTAGTGACCTTAACACTTAAGAAATTTTAAATTCCTCGGTAAAATCCTACTCAAAATGAAGGATGGTTCGAGTCTTAGCGCAAAAAATTTCTGGGGTATTACAAAAACCTTGACTATGACCAATTGACCATCAATGAGCTGGGATTTTTTAAAATTTTTCTAAATATAGTTTAAGATTATGCCAATAAAAGTTTACAAAGTTTACACATATTATATATTAGTCAACATGAATAACGAATCATAGACAATGAAAAACCTAAAGAAAAGATACATGATAGTAAAATAATCTAGTCCTAAAGAAAGAAAACCCTAAAAGTCCTAGGACTAAACAATGAAAAGGCTTAGTCAACAAAAAAACGGCTACAACAATATTTTTTTCCAGCCACAAACTAAATTATTTAGTGATTACCATTATTGTTATATCCAAAATGGAAGACACCTACAAAGGATAAAAAGGTGGATGCATTCCATTATCGTGGATAGGATATACATCATTATAGTTTAAGCTATTTGGGTTGAGAAACAAAGTCGAGACAATTTAGAAAGAAAGTTATGACATTTTGAACATTATAATATGACCCTACAAGTTCAATCAAACTTGGGTTGTAAAGTACAAAAGTTTCCTTGTTATGATTATCTCTATATCTCAATGTAACTTACCGCATGTATCATAGAGAGGTTGTTTCTGATTGACCCTTGACTCAAATAAAGCATATAGATAATAATAGGAATAAGAACAATATCAGTAACAAATAATACAATAAACAAATCAAATAGCATGATTCATATATAGTAGATTTAAAGGAAGTGTTGGGGACTATATATAGATGATAACATAGAATAATGAGACTAGTTTTTAGAAGCACCCGTTCTAACTGAAAATACTCTAACACCTCGAACTTCGAGAAATAGCTAAAAAGGGCAAACGGACAAGTCCACGAACCCAAAATGGACCTTTGACCCTTCACCAGACCTTAGACACCCGTTTAGGGGTCCACGGCCCGTCTTGGGCATCGTAAAGGACTGCCCAAGGCTGCCAAGGTGAAGGTCACCTAGACGAGCCACTAAACAGCCCATGGTGACTTGTACGATCCGTTTAGTGGTCCATACAAGTCACCCATCAGATTTTGAGTTTTGAGTAAACATTAAACAATCATATCTTTCAGAAAAAAATGAATTAGGTGGCCCATGACCTATCAAATTAAAGGACCTTGAGTCCTCTCTCCAACGCCACCAAGTTTGCCTCATTCCAAGTTCGGAGTAAAACGTTATGCCCGTTTTAGTGAAGCACTGTCGCGCAGGTGCAGCTGCACGACCAACTAGACGGCACGTGAAGAGTTTTACGGACCGTGAAGCCTTAAATTGTCCGTGAAACTGCCCGTTTTAGGCCTCTTTTCGGTTTTTTAAGTTGCAGTCATTTTGGTCTTTCCCCTATGCGGTTGGTACTTAAACTACGTTGTTTTAACCCCTATTCTAAGCCTAAACGATGATGTTTTACACCAAATTAAGGGCTTAGAAAGTGTTAGTCAATTATTTTACAATCATTAACACTTCAATACATATGAGCAAGGTTCCAAGAGGAGAAAAGCTAAGATTCAAGCATTCTTCAAGTTTCTTAGATTTCGCCAAAGAACTTCTTTCTTCCAAGTATGTAAGGCTATCATAGTGTTGGACTAGTTCGTCCTCACATCCTACATCTACTTTCAAATCAGTAAGAGTAATTTAGGGTTCTATCATTAGATTTCGGTATTCTTGAGATGAGTTGATATTGAGTTCAGAATCCTTGAGTTGTTGATTATTGAATTCATATTCCTAATCATTGAATTGTCATACAATGTGAATTGTGATTGTTGAGTTGATTGTTCATGACTATTTTTCAGCATGAACCCTATGTTGAGTATTCAATGAATTCTTATTAAGAATCATTTAACCAAAACATCATTGTTTAAACTGAGTTCTGAGGAAGTAAAGAGAAGTTTGAGAAAGAGTATTAAGGAACTAAGCATATATGAAGAAAAAGAGTAGACTTTCTTTGAGAAAAGTTAAAAGAGTTTTCCGAAAGATTAAGTACAGAGCAGTTAACTCTTAAAGAGACCCCTTTTATATAATTATCTCAACCTAGAATGTATTTTTACATTAAGCAAAGAGAAACCTTGTTTTCTAAATGAACAATGAGTTTCAGAGACAGTTCAGAGTAGTTACCTTTTTCAAGAGGATAGTTTGAGAAATTATCACAAACGAGAGAAAGTGTAATGTTTTTATACCTTTGAGCAACAATATATATATTATTGAGAGTAGTATTCAGCACCGATATGGGGGAGAGTTCAGACAACTTACAGCCCCCATAAACCATGTCTTGCCAACATGGGTACATGCTCATACTTTTTAGATGAATCCTTAGTACCTTCAGGCAGAGCTTAGTGGATCCACTTAGTTGAGGTGTTCTATATCGCGACACGATATATGACAGTTTTGGCAGCATGGACAAGATGATGTATCATCACATAACTCATAGTGATGGTTGACGGCTGAAGAATCTCCCAATAGAGTTAAAGTGTATTTTTATATATCACTTATTATGTTAAAGTTCAGAGATTGAGAAAGTATTTTTAAAAGTTAAATGGTTTCATTCCTTTAATTCTTTACATTCAGTTGAGTTTATGTTATACCTATTGCAGTCCTTTCTTTCCGTTATTTCGCCTTGGCTATATTACATACTCGCGCATTCAAATATACTGATTTAATTCGACCTGCATCTTTTATGATGCAAATACAGTGTTCATGTTCATAATCAGATATTTCGTTGAGATCACTTTACACTTCAATGGCTTTGGTGAGCCTCCTTGCTTTCTGGAGGATTTCACATTTATTTTTTGTTATTGTTGAGTTGTCATGGGTCTTGTCCCGACATCTATCCTAGTATTAGAGGCTTCTTAGATAGTTAGAGTTGATGAGTCTCTCAGTATGTTTCTTTTTGTTTTGAGATCTTGAGAACTATTACTTATACTTTATTAAGTATTTCCAGACATTTATTTGAGTTGAGTTTAATTATGTATTAAAGCTTCTTTATGCTTGAGTAAGTCTTCCACTAAACAGTCAGTCATGCCAAGGGTTCACTTGGGGACTAGAAATGGTTCTCGAGTACCGGTCACGTCCAGGGTGTACGCTCGGACCATGACAAATATGGAGTGACATAACAGTGAAAGTGCCAGCATGTCATGGACCAAGGGAAGGAGCAAGCCAGAAATCACATCGCTTCAATCATCTTCATAGCATACACTTCTGGTAATATATCAATGGTTACAAATTAATTAACTAGTTTCATAATAGGTATATAAGGTACTATATTGCCTGCCTTCTCAAAGTTTATTGAGCAGACGACCAAATCACAGAACTCAAATCAACTCGGTTACGAATTTAGCAATAATTTTGTCAAAAACCACCAGCATCTATAATAATTATGTGAGAACTGTTAGCCTTATGGATGAAAGAACTGTGAGCCGATTACAACCCAAAAGAGGGGGAACCGTGAGCTACAACAGTCTTGTCAAGATAACCAAAAAATTATAGATGCATTTATATAGAAGCATTGAGTCAAGAAAACATACTATAGGAAGCTTACATGTAAGATGTTGTTGTAAGCATTCATGAGCTTTCCATACTCTGCCTTCCTTTTTACATCTTTGGCTTCATATGGTGCTTTTTTCCTTTCAACAGGTAGAACTAACCTTATAAATGACCTCATAACATTAAATATGTTAATCATCAAAAGCTTAGAGCTGAAACAACCTTCATAAAAAGCCCCTATAGGAATACGAAGAAGGCACATGGATGTTTCTTAGGATTATTAGGATACTAGTTTCTGGACACGTACGTGTATCCCATATTAATCAATATAATTTTTTAAAATAACATAAACAATATTAAAATATGTGATGAATAACTCAATTCTTTTTACTAACTATAAGATAAAATGCAAGCTCAAAATAAGTAAGAGGTTCATCTATTTATTTTTTACTCATGTTCACACACAACTCACAAGCACACAAATAAAATGAGCTATGGAAATAAAAGAAAAAATGAGAATAAAGTGATAAAAAGAGATATACATGCTGAGAGACAACATAAATTATAATACCTTAAAAAACATGTCTTCACAATAAGATAAATTCATGATCATATAAAGTAAATAGAATTACAAATGAAGTAACAACATCAAATATTACAAAAAAAAATGAAGGAATACGAAGAAAATCACCGAACGAACTGATATGGTGTCACCAGTTGAATTTTTATCCCCTATAGATTGGTTATAGGTTTGGTGTCATTATTAAAGATGAAGGAAGCTGATGATAGGAACAAGTACAACGAACTTTCCAACCGACAAACAACTGACGTGTTCACTGTTGTAGAGTTAGAGTCACCCTAGGACTAGAAAACTAAATCCTAATTTGTGTACGACTGATGTCACGACTTAATTTCCCAAGTCATGATGGTACCTACTAAAACCCACCAGTAAGTAAGACGACTCATACCCAGAATAAGAAGTAGTGAGAACAAGGGTACAACTAAAGCGAAAATAATGCTAACAATGAGCAAAGACAAAAACAGGAAGCAAACAAAAAATAATATACAAAGGAACCCTCCCAGAACCTGGAAATTATGAGTACAAAGCTGTCTAACAAGATATATACAAGTCCCAAAAGTGGACCATAACAAGCCGTATCAAAGGGAAAAGAAAAGCTAACATAAGTACAAAAGAGATATGCTAATCCAGAATGCCAAGTGCTCACCCTCATCTCTGATATCCACAAGCTACAAAAGACGGCATGAACGATCACTGTTGGTAGCTGCTACTAGGACCTGCATCATGAAAAGATTCAAAGTGTAGCATAAGTACCAAAATAAGGTACTTAGTAGGCATCACAGACCGACCGAGCAAGAAAGGTAAAAATAATTTGAAAAGATAGAATCTAGAAAAAAACAGAGGTCAAAGTAGATATGAAAAGAAGAATACAAGCATACCAAAAGTATATCTAAGTATAGCTAAACTAAACCTAACTGTACCCCATAAGCCCAGAAGGTACACTCGTGCACAAATTAAAATCAAACTCGAACAGACCCCCATAAGCCTGACAGGTACACCGAATAATTAAGACTACAAGAATAAGATACTCAAACCTTAGTCCAAAAGAAGTCAACCGTGCCTCGAACCCACTGTGATAGGATCTGGGCCTCGAACCCAAAGTGGAAGAAGATGGGCCTTGAACCTAAAATGATATAATCTGGGCCTCGAACCCAAGGTGATAAAATCTGGGCCACGAATCCAAGAAATCAGTCTCAAGTTGGAAATAAAGGCCTCGAAAGGTAAGATGTCAGCCTCGAACTAGAAATAATGGCCTCGAACAATAAATAATCATTGAAACCAACCAACTCATTACCTAACTAACAAGAGTGCCAAGGGTGTGTCAATTCCAAGGAGAATCCTATATCAAGTCAAGTCACCATGGGACACTGCCCACGCAAAGCTATCAACAGAAGGCTCCCAGCCTAGTACAACTCAATCTTCAATCGTCGCGATAGAAAAAACCTCCGATAACACCTCAGAACCACAGAAATAGGGAGAGAGAGAGGATAGAAGATCTAATAAGCCACAAATTTGCCTAAACTAAGGCTCATACTATCAAACTCAAGTCTGCTATTCCAGTCTACAAGGATCTAGTCTGTCTAAAATGACATCAGAGAAAAATCAAAGAAATAAAGTTTGAGAGTCTAAGGAAACACTAGTCTATCCTAGGATAAGGTTGTACATGCATTAGAAAGCAAGTAAATTCAAATAATTCACATAACATGTACAAACGTAAACCACCAAACTAGCAAGGTACTATGCCTGAAATGATGTCGATCAAACCTAAAACATGGTATCTAAGAAGAGAGGTAAGAATACTAGGTCCCCGTGCCCAATTCACACTAATCAACATGAGTTCACACATTCAGGCTCAATCTAGATAGAAAGGAAGCCGTAGCCTACCTTTAGGCCGATCGCGTGTGCTCCAAATCACTTCGCCGGAGTTTTTCTTTCGAAATGGCCTTTGAACACTGCCACTCTATCAAATATAGGATCACAATGTTAGTACGGTCATTAAGACACAAAAATCACAACAAATGGAGACGGGTCAATTTTTGAGTCAAAATGGGAATTATGGGACCCGCACCAGACTTTCCAGATTTGACTCCATCAACATAGCCAAAACAGTATCCCAAACTTGTGTTCCAAAATTCAACACAATTCGGGGCTCAATACGCAGTGAAAACCCAAAATGCAAATAAATCACACTTTAATCAGTTTTAAAAAAAACATGCAGCAGGTAAAACTCAGAATTTACCAAAATTGAAGGCTTCCCAGCTCTCCTTGGAAACTCCACGACGTAGCCTCGATAGTTCATGATATGTGGGACTTTGAATCACCCAAAAACCGAGCTAAAATGAGCAAGATTACACCAAATCAATATAGCCAAAATTAAGAGCTCGAAAAGAGCTATAGCAGTCTAGTTTATATCGATTATACCTCCAAGGAAATACAC
This sequence comes from Solanum etuberosum, assembly GCA_029582245.1. Classification (NCBI taxonomy): domain Eukaryota; kingdom Viridiplantae; phylum Streptophyta; class Magnoliopsida; order Solanales; family Solanaceae; genus Solanum; species Solanum etuberosum. The sequence goes on along the minus strand of JAJONR010000606.1, from coordinate 139,056 downwards.
CTGGCAAATTACGATCATTCTACAGAGAAGCCACCATCGAAACTAAGCTTCCACACTTTGAATCACCTCATTTGGCCAAGAAATGAGAGACATATGATGTTTTGAAGTTTCCAAAATGAGTTGATATTTATGCTATATATGCAGTAGATTTCAACATATTTTTTGAAAACTTCAAAACTCCGACAGGTTGTTACAAACTCGTTCGGAGCCCCGTGCACGCAAAGGAGATATGCAATCATAACAAATTCGATATACTGGACTCAATGGCGCATTCAAAATTTCCTTATGAGATCATCTTGACAAAAAGTGGGTCCCATAACCAACCGCAATTTTAAGTCAAAATTCAAAAAGGGACTCGAATCCTCGGGAAACGAACGAAGGGTCAATCTAGACCAAACTCGACATTCCAGAGCTAAATGAGCTGATAGAATTCTCATCCAAGCCCGTTTACTTCGAATGTTGACTAAAGTCAAACTTAGGCTTAAACTTTAAAGTTAAAACGCCTAATCGCACCGACTCACACTGAAAACCTCGGGAGTCATGCCGACCATGCTACTAGTCTAAAATGACCCTTCCGGAGCTGATGAAATCTCCAAAATTTAATTCTAAGGTCATCTTCCTGAACTTCTAATAAAAATGACCGTTCAAGGTTCTGAAGCTCCCAAAACACTGAAACTCACATAAAAACCAAACAAACGACCATCAGTCCTAGCAAGTCATAAATGAGTTGGGGTCACTACAGGAAAGCTCTAAACGACAAACAAGAGGCATAAAAACATAAATGACCTGAAGGTCATTACAAGATCCACTACTAAAAAGGACTTTTTTCCGCTAAAGTAAGAGTCAAGAAGTACCTAAAAACTCAAACAAGCTAGGAAACTACTCCCGCATATCATGCTCAGTCTCCCTTGTAGCCTCCTCAACTGGATGATGGCTCTATCTGACCTTAACCACAGGAATGGCTCTCGAGCGAAACCGCCGCACATCTCTGGCAAGAATAGCAACTGGCTCCTCCACAAAGGTCAAGTGATCATCCAACTCTACTGCATCATACTGGAGCACATGAGACTTATCTTAAAAATACCGGTTCATCATCGATACATGAAAGACTGGGTGGAGAACTCAGAACATCGTAGGTAAAGCTAACTCATATGCAACTTCCCCAACTGTCTGAAGGATCTCGAAAAGCCCAATATACCTGGGGCTAAGCTTGCCCCTCCTCCCAAATCTTGTCAAGCCCTTCATGGGCGATACATGGAGAAAAACTCTATCACCGACTGAGAATCTCAAAGGTCACCACCTATGATCTGCATAACTTCGGTTCCTACTCTGAGCTATTCAAAGCCTATCCTGAATCACCCTATTTGCTCTAAAGACTCCTGAATCAAGTATGTGCCACGCAGTCTAGCCTCTGTAGTCTCAAACCAACCAACTGGAGAGCGAAAACACCTACCATATAAGTCCTCAAACGGGGCCATCTAAATTCTAGAATGGTAGCTATTGTTGTAAGAAACCTCCACAAAAGGAAAGAACTGGTCCTACTTACCTCCAAACTCTAATACACAAGCCTGTAACATGTCCTCAAGAACCTGTATAGTATATTCTGAATGACCATCAGTCTGCGGGTGGAAGTTGTGCTAAGGTCAACACGAGAACCCAACTCATCCTGAAAAGTCTTCCAGGAGCTAGAAGTGAACTGAGCACCCCAATATGATATAATAGAGACCGTCACACCATGAAGATGAACCACTTCAAGAATGTAGATACAGGCTAATCTCTGGTCGCTGAATGAAGTCTAAAAAAAGAGGAAGTGTGCTGACTTGGTCAGTCGATCAATGATGACCTAAATTCTATCAACACCTCTAGAAGTCCAAGGCAAACCTGCCACAAAGTCCATGGTGATGCGATCCCACTTCCACTACGGATTGGGTAATCTCTGAAAATTCACCACCAGGTCTCAAATGCTCGGGCTTCACTTGTGGGAAACTAAGGCAACGAGATACATAATATGCAATATGTCTCCTCATAACGCTCCATAAGTAATGATGCCTCAAGTCATGGTACATCTTCGCGGTGCCTGGATGGATAGAATATCTAGAATTATAGGCCTCCAGAAGTATCTGAATCAAACCCCAACTCTCAAAACACAAATACGACCTGAAAACCTCAAAACCCCATCTGAATTCAAGGTAACCTTACCGGCATCACCTACTAACACACTATCTCAACATCTTCAAACTGACGGCTATCGATTTGATCACGAAGAGAGGACTCAACTCCCATATAGGCTAGAACACGCCTAGAATCTGAAACATCCAACCTAACCATATGATTAGCTAATGACTAATTGTCAAAAGCTAAAGGTCACTCCACCGTAGATAGGAAGGCTAGAATTCCCATACTCACTGCCTTCCGACTCAAGGCGTCTGCTACTACATTTGCCTTTCCAGGATGGTAAAGAATAAAGAGGTCATAGTCCTTCAGAAGCTCAATCCAATGATGCTTCCTTGAATTAAGATCCCTTTGGATCATGATATACTGAAGGCTCTTGTGATCAGTATATATCTCACAACGAACTCTATACAGGTAGTTTCTCTAGATCTTAAGCCTAAAAACTACCACCACTAACTCCAAGTCATGAGTGGGGTAGTTGCTCTCATGTAGCCTAAGTTGCCTCGATGCATAAGTAATAACCTGGCCCCGATGCATCAATACACAATCCAAACCGATACCTGATGCGTCACAATAGACCGTGAAGCCCTCGCCCTCAACTAGAAGAGTCAATATAGGAGTAGTAGTCTATAACTCCTTGAGCTTCCTAAAGCTCAACTCACACTTCTCAGACCACTCAAAAGGAACATCAAGGTGGGTCAACCGGGTTAAAAGTGCTGTAATAGTGGAGAAGCCCTCCATAAACCACCTGTAGTAGCCTTCGAAACTGACGAAGCTCTGAACCTCAGTCACCTAAGTGGGCCTAGCCCAACCGCGAATAACCTCAATCTTTGCCGGATCTACCATAATGCCATCCTTGGACACCACATGACCCAAGAATGCTACAGACTCAAGCCAAAATCAACACTTTGAGAACTTGGCATAAAGGCGCTGATATCTTAAAGTTTGGAGCAAAATCCTCAAATGCTAATCATGATTACTCCTGCTCCGCGAGTATACATGAATATCATCTATGAACAAAATGATGAAAAAATCAAGATAGGAGCTGAACACCTATGTCATCAAGTCCATGAAGACGACAGGGGCACTAGTCAACCCAAAAGACATCACTAGAAACTCATAGTGGCCATATTGATAGGAAATAGGTCGAGTACCTGACTCAATCTCGATAGGAAAGTCAATATCACTCTTTGGGGTGTAGGCCATGTAGATCAGTAGGAAACACATCTATAAAATCATGGACGACTGGAACAAACTCAACTAAAGGGACCTTCCTACTAACATCATACACATAAGCCAACTAAGAAAATAACCCGCTAGCCACTAGCCTTTATGCCAGAGCAAAAGAGATAACACCAATCGGTGTGATGCTATCTGAGCCCTACCACACCGCCAGGGGAACACAAGGCATGGATAAGGTAATGGTCTTAGAGAAACAATCTAAAATAGCACGGTTGGGAGATAATCAGTTCGTGCCCAAAATGACATCAAAATCAAGCATATCTAACAAGATAAGGTTAGCCCAGGTGTCACGCCCCTGGATAGTAACTAAGCATGATCAAAACATTTGATCCTCTAGTCAAGACTCACCCACGAGGGTCGACACACGCAACAACGTTGCCATAGGCTCAAAACTCATACCCATATGAGAAGCATGATACAAATAAGAATAGGTAGAGCCTGGATCAAATAAAGTCGAGGTGGGTTGATGGCATAATAGAATCGTACATGTGATCACATCCTGAGATGCCTCATCATCTGCCCTCACTAGAGCTGCATAGAAATGGTCCTACCCGCCTCTGCCCTGAACATCTGTCCTACTGCCTGACCTTCATCCCAGGACCACCTTGAATAGACTGATAACCACCATGACGATACTGACCTTGACCGCGACCCCTAGCTAGAGGTGCTGCAGGTGGAGCTGGTTGAGCTGGGGGAGCTATCTGTGGAGCAGGAGCAATCCTCTTACGCATAGGAAAATCTCTGGACCAGTGACCTACCTTACCACAATCAAAACAACTCGACGATGATATGCCCCTAAGAGAACGACTCCCATGGCTTGAAGCACAAGACTGAGATGCATGGCTCTGACTGGAGACAATCTCACTCCAGCTATATCGATCCCCCTCTAAAGCCTGCAATGAGGCCTGCACTAGCCAGCTGGACTGGTCCTGATTATACTGCTGTATGGGCCCTTCATAATAGCCCTTCTGCCTGGAACGGGTCTAGCTGTAGCTGCCCTTATATCTGGCTCTCTTATCGCTACCCCTTTGGGCCTCACGATGGAGCTCCTCAATAGTGTAGGTGTGATCAACAACATTAAGAAAAGAATGACCCGTGCAGACCATGGACTGTGTCTCAATCCAAAGCTGAAGCTTCAACCCACAAAACAACACCAAACTCTCTCCTCCTCAGTAGGTAGAATCATTGTGGCATGACGAGAAAGTTCATGAAACCCCACCTCATACTCTAAAACCATCATTGAGCCCTACTACAACCTGGAGAACTAAACCCATAGGTGATCTATAACACTGCGAGGGATAAACCTGGCAAAAAGGCCTCTAGAAAACTTTCCCAGGTGACCAGAAAAGACCAAACTGGTCTAGTCTCGATAAATTTACACCAGCATTGTCTAGCTAGCACATCCAACTAGTATGTAGTGTAGTTGGCCCCTTTCGAATCTATAAGACCCAAAGTATGCAGTCGCTCCCATCAAGTAGTCAGAAACTCATGGGCATTCTCACCCACAACCCCAGAAAACTTTTGGAGGTGAAAGTATCAAGAATACCCCAAGAATCTTCTTCTCCTCTAGAGGCATAGCTTAGGCCGAAATCACAGGCTGGGTATCCCCAGGTGGTAACTGGGCCCGAAGTGCCTCTACAGCAAGCTGATCCTACTGACCTTGTGTTGGTGCAGGTGTTGGTGTTGGTGCTGGAGTAGGTGTTGGTGCAAGAGCAGGTGTTGGTGCTGGAGCCTATTGCATGCCGCAGAGCATAGTCAATAGCTGCCTTTAAGGTCCGGTGCCATAGTCGGTCCGAGGGGTGGTTGGGATGGTCCCAGCGCCACCGACTGATGGGGAACACGGGCTTCTAGAGGAACCGCTGCGGGGCTCTAGACCTTGCTCTCTATCTGGGGTGGTGCTGCACCCCTACCAGGCAAGGGAGGTCGACCCCTACCCTGAGCCGCCACGCGGCACGTACGAGCCATCATGTGAAAAAAGTGAAACAAGTGAGATTCCAAGAAACTAATAACATACCGACTGCACGAAAGTGATACAAAAGAGAGAAATTCCTAAAGACACCCTGTAGCCTCCCAAAGATAGGACACAAATGTCTCCGCACCGATCCGCAGAACTCTACTAGGTATTAGCACTGTACAAGTGAGACCGGTGAACCTGTAGCCCTGATACCAACTTGTCATGACCCGACTTCTCAAGCCATGATGATACCTACTAAAACCCACCTGTAGGTAAGCTGACCAATACCGAGAACAAGAAGTAGTGGGTACAAAGGTAGAACTAAACAAAAAATAATGTTAACAATAAGTAAAGACAAAAATGGGAAGCAAACCAAAACCTATATACAAAGGAACCCTCCCAGAACCTGGAAGTCACGAGTACAGAGCTGTCTAACGAGATAAATACAAGTCTCAAAAGTGGACCACAACAAGCCGTCTCAAAGGTAAAATACAAACTAACATAAGTACAAAAGGAGACAGGCTGATCTAGAACAGCAAGTGCTCACCCTATTCTCCGATATCTACAAGCTGCAAAAGACGGCACGAACAATCACCGCTGGTAGCTGGTACTAGGTCCTGCATCATGAAAAGATGCAGAGTGTAGCTTAAGTACCAAAATAAGGTACTTAGTAGGCATCACAGGCCGACCGAGCAAGAAAGGTAAAAGCATTTTGAAAAGAAAAAATCTAGACAAAAAAAAGGTCAAAACAGATATGAAAAGAAGCATACGAGCGTACCAAAAGTAAATCTAAATATAGATAACTTAAACCTAACTAGACCCCCATAAGCCTAAAAGGTACACTCGTGCGCAAGTTAAAATAAAACTCGATCGGACCCCCATAAGCCCGACAGGTACAACAAATAGCTAAGACTACAAGAATAAGATACTCAAACCTAAGGCCAAAAGATGTCAACCGCGCCTGGAACCCATAGTGATAGGATTTGGGCCTCGAACCCAAAGTGGTAAAAGCTAGGCCTTGAACCCAAAATGATAGAATCTAGGCCTCGAACCCAAGGTGATAGAATATGGGCCTCGAACCCAAGGCATCAATCTCAAGCTAGAAATAATGGCCTCGAACCATAAATGTCAGCCTCAAATAGGAAATAACGACCTCGAACTGTAAATAATCATTGCAACCAACCAGCTCATAACCTAACGAACAAGAGTGCCAATGGTGTGTCAATTCCAAGGAGAATCCCATGTCAAGTCAAGTCACCGTGGGATGCCGCCCACCCAAAGGTATCAATAAAAGGCTCCCAGCCTAGTACAACTCAATCTCCAATCGTCGCGATAGCATAAAACTCTAGTAACACCTCAGAACCGTAAAAATAGGGATAGAGAGGATAGAAGATCTAATAAGCTACAAATTTGCCTAAACTAAGGCTTATACTATCAGAATCAAGTCTGCTATTCCAGTCTATAAAGATCTAGTCTGTCTGAAACGACTTCAGAGATAAAGCAAAGCAACAAAGTTTGAGAGTCTAAGGAAGCAGTGATCTATTCTAGGGTAAGGCTGGACATGCATCATAAAGCAAGTAAATTCAAGTAATTCATATAGCATGCACAAAACAAAACCACCCAACTAGCAAGGTACTATGCCCGAAATAACATTAATCGAACCTAAAACATTGTATCTAAGAAGAGAGGTAAGAATATTAGGTCGATCCCCACCCCTAATTCACACTAATCAACACGAGTTCACATATTCAGGCTCAATCTAGATAAAAATGAAGTCGTAGCCTACCTTTAGGCTGACCATGTGCGCTCCAAATCACTTAGCTGAAGCTTTTCCTTTTCAAGCGACCTTTGAATGTTGCCACGCTATAAAATATAGGATCAAAATGATAGTACAGTCATTGAGACATCAAATCACAACAAACAGTGATGGGTCAATTTTGGAGTCAAAATGGGAATCATGGGACCCACACCAGACTTTCCAGATATGACTCCTCCAAAAGACCCAATACAGTACCCCAAACTTGTATACCAAAATGGAACACAATTCAGGGCCCGAAATGCAGTGAAAACCCAACATGCAAATAAATCACACTTTTAATCAATTTGATAAAAAAAACACGCAGCAGGTAAAACTCAAAATTTACCAAAATTGAAGGATATCTAACACTCCTTGAATACTCCACGCCGTAGCCTCGATAATTCTCAACACGTGGGACTGAGAATCACCCAAAGCTAAGCTAAAGAGAGAAATATATAACCAAATCAATATCGCCAAAATCAAGAACTCCAAAAGAGCTACATTAGTCTGGTTTATCGCTATTATACCTCAAATGATATGCACCCGACAACTTCTGATCACTCTACAACGAAGCCACCATCAAAAACAAGCTTCCACACTTTGCATCACCTCATTTAGCATATGAGAGAGATATGGGGTTTTGAAGTTTCCAAAATGAGTTGATATTTTTACAATATATGCACCAGATTTCAACATTTTTGCCGAATACTTAAAAACTCCGACGGGGTGTTCCGAACTCGCTCGGAGCCCCGTGCATGCAAACAAGATATGAAACCATACCAAATAATTTGACATACTGCACTCAATGGCACAAAAAAAAATTCGTATGAGGTCATCTTGACAAAAAGTGGGTCCTATGCCCAATCGCTATTTAAAGTTAAAATCCACAAAGAGGCTCGAAATTAGCTCGGAAGCCTCGGAACACGAACGAAGGGTCAATCTAGACCAAACTTGACATTCTGAAGCTAACCGCACTGATAAAATTCTCATCCGAGTACGTTTCCTCAGATTTTTAACTAAGTCAAACTTAGGCTAACACTTTAAAGTTAAAAAGCCTAATCACACCAATTCACACTGAAAATCTCGAGAGTCTGCCGATTATGATACTATCCTAAAATGACCCTTCCGGAGCTGATGGAATAGTCAGAATTGGATTTTGAGGTCATCTTCCTAAACTTCTAATAAAACATGATCGTTCAAGGTTCAAAAGCTTCTAAAACACTAAAACTCACATAATAACCAAACGAGCGACCAGGTGACCAACTTTTCAGTCCCGGTAAGTCATAAATGACTTGGGGTTGTTAAGGAAAATCTCTAAATGACAAACATGAGAAAACCAAGAAATGACCTGAAGGTCATTACAACTCAGCTACTGTATCGTGTATGGGGCTAAAGTTAACTAGGAGAAGTATTGTAGTTATAGTAGTAATATTAAACCTTTGCTAGTCATGTAAATTATAATTTTGTATTGTAGTAGGACTCTAAGTATAGCTAGTATATGACTCTTCTCTTATATAAGTAGCTTATACCCAACAATTTTAATCATCAATACAATCCTTGATTTCTTTAAAACTAACGTGAGATTTCTACATTGTATCTAAGCTTTAAAGTTTTTCCGCTCTTTAACCTATTATATCAAAAAATCAAAATAACCAGACGATCGAATTGTAATGGCCTCTTCTACCAACACTCTATTAACCTCCTCACGTCACCATCTTATTGCATCGTGTTCTATTAAACTCAAGCCAACAAACTATCTTATATGGAGGACACAAATGTCTCAGTTGATTCAGGTGATGAGATTAACCTACCTCATCGTAGAGAATGAACCAACTAAAAGTACCCGTTCTAGTGGAGAGAATGTTGAGAAATCTGTAGTAGTTGAGAAGGATGTAGAAGACTGCAACAGTATTGATGAATGAGAGGAGAAAGATGTATTGCTAAGAAGTTGGATCTCAGGAACCTTGACAGAAGAAAACATGTACCTGAATATAGACTGCTCAATTGCCAAGGAGATGTGGGAATTCTTGGAAGAAGCCTATCATCAAGTAACGAAAGATAAAGAGTTCCAGCTCAAACAATAACTACGAAGTCTTAGGCTAGGAACCAAAAAGATTGATGAATATATTAAGGAATTCAACGGCATATGTTATGGCCTTGCAGCAATTCACAAACTTGTGGAAGTAAGATATCGAAGTAATTAATTTTTCTAGAGGCCTAGGTCCCAAGTACAAGAATTTCAGGACTATCATGCTATGTAATACACCATATCCCACTCTTAATCAATTTGTTAATGCTCTTAGGGGTTTTGATATGAGGAAGGATGAAAAAGAAATGTCACAACAAAACCATAACATGACATTCTCTACCCAAAGGGGCAGGGGAAGAGGAAAATACTCTCAAAGAAGAGGAAACAATAACTTCAACTCTAGAAGAAGAGGCTTCAAGCCTACCGGACAAGGAATAGGTTCCTATAACAGTTAATATGGGCCAGGTTCTCAAAATAATCCTTCAAGTGGATATCAGGAGAGGAACAGTACTGAGGCATGTCAAATCTGTAGTAGGAATAACCATACTTCTCTTAAGTATTTCTACAGGTGAGACTACTTTTACCAAGCTGTAGATGAGCTACCACAAGCATTGGCTTATGCTAATCTACAAAATAGTACTGATGACACGTTGTACGTTGACTCAGGAGCAAGTAGTTATATGACACATAACTCAGGGATTTTAATTGATCTGAAACACTACAATGGACCAAGTAAAATCATTATTCTAAATGAATCAAAGTTATACATAGCACATGTTGGAAAAATATCAGGATCAGGCCCGAAGTTAAGAGAAGTTCTTGTAGTTCTTAAGTTTAATAAAAATCTACTCTCAGTTAGTAAACTTGCAAAGGATAATGTTGCACCCTTGAATCTAATGAAATAACTTTGTTTTAAAGGACAAGAAGACAAGGACACTGCAGGAAAAGTGATCTAAAAGAAAGAGACTATATGCTTTGGAAGATAACAATCTCTATGCTTTAACTGTTCCACAAGATTGGAACACATTAGACAACATGTGGCATACTAGATTAGGACACCCCAGTTTGAGGTCTTTAAAAGTTTTGAGTAGTAATAGTTGCATCAATGTTATTAGTTGGAATAAAATGCCTTCTGTTTGTTCTAGTTGTCAGTTGGGCAAAAGTTGTAAACTTTCTTTTTGGTTGGAGGAATAAAATTGAGAAGGAATCTTTATTGAAAATTCATTGTGACTTGTTGGGACTTGCTCCTGTTGAATCTTATAAACATATGAAATATTATGTCGTGTTTGTAGATGATCACACAAGATATACATGGATTTATCCACTGAAAGAGAAATATGAATTTTTTGAAGTCTTTGTATAATTCCAGAAAATGGCGGAATAACAATTTTCTATAGAAATTAAGATATTTAAGTGTGATAGAGGTGGTGAGTTTATCAAAATAGACTTCAACAAACATTTGGAAGATTGTGGCATTGTGAGACATATTTCATGTCCATACACCTGAACAAAATGGAGTTTCAGAAAAAAAAACACAGGCATATTATGGAGACTGACTTAACTCCACTACTTCATGCTAACCTACCTTTGTTTTTATGGGTTGAGGCTTTCCTTACTGCAGTGTCCCTCATTAATAGATTTCCCTCCTCAGTCCTAAAGATGGTGACTCCATTTGTTAAGTTGTATGGAGAGCAACCTGCTTACAACAATGTTAAAGGGTTTGGTTATAGATGATTTCCATAGATCAAGGGTAACAACAAGTTCAGTCCAAACACTTACTCTTGTGTGTTCATAGGATACAACAACTTACACAAAGGATATAGATTTTATCATCCCTCTACAAGGAGGGTGTATGTATCCAGACATGTTGTGTTTGATGAAAAGACATTACCCTATGTGTCTCCAAGTCAATCTCAGACTAACATTGATGTCTCACCTCATCTTGCTACTTTTGGTGAATCTTTCTCTAATCTATTTGCACATGATAATCATAATTCATGGGAAGTACATGTTTATAGTATGCAAGTTACTCGTGAAAATTCTACTACAACAACCAATATACCCGTAGATGATGATAGTGCTATTGATCCCTCAGGAGCAGGCTCAGATGATGATCATGAGGAATAGGCTAAAAGTAATGATCCATACAGTAGTAATGAGACTCGAATTGATGAGACTCAAGTTGTATGTTTAGGATCAGCTAGTGGTAGTGAGGAATAGGTTTCATGTGCATGTCCAGTCAATGGTGGTTCATTAATCCTACTTTCTCTTTGACTAATCCACAGGGAATACATTTAGAAGTTGACTTCTCCAAGTGGAATCTGCCAGAGCATCATCAACCTGAATATAATACACTACATCTACTACTTCAGTTGATGTTCCTCCTGTTCCACAAGGGCATCATATGATCAGCAGACACAAGGGAAATGAACAACACCTATCACTTGTTGCTCGCAATAGTAAAGAGATTTTTAGGGAACCAAATTCAACTTAGGAACCACTAAGGTCACATCATTGGCTTGGAACTTTGTAGGAGGAAATCAATGTTTTACCTACTAACAAGACATGGATATTGGTGCCCAAATATCCTGGTAGAAACTTGGTTGGTTAAAAATGGGTGTTCAAGACAAAATTGAAAGCTAATGGAACAGTTGATAGATACAAGTCAGACTTGTGGCCAAGGGATTTTCACAGCTTGAAGGGATATATTTTGAAGAAACATTAAGCGCTGTGGTTAAAACCACAACTATTAGGGTGGTTCAATCCATTGCAATCAGCTCAAAGTGGGAAATTAGGCTACTAGATGTCAAAAATGCCTTTCTTCTTGGTTTCTGCAAGAGGAGGTGTACATGAGTCAACATCCTATATTTCTTGATCCTAGGTATCCTTAGCATGGATGTATACCTAAAAAGGCATTGTATGGTAAACAAGCACCAAGAGCCTAGTTTGATTTGCTCATTATGCATCTCCTATATCTTGGTTTCATCTGTAGTAAGGCAGATCCCTCCTTATTTACTTTTCAAACTCACAAAGGCACCATATATCTCTTGTTATATGTGTATGATATTATTGTCATGGGAAGTAATCCATCACATGTCTTAGAGTTAGTTCTACAACTTGGGAAAGAGTTTTCTATGAAAGATATTGGCCCTTTACACTTCTTCCTAGGAGTAGATGTTAAGTATTTTGAAGGGGGAATTCACTTGAGTCATAGTAAATATGTTGTTGAGTTGCTGGAAAAGACATAGATGAACTTTGCAAAGGATGTATCCACCCCTTTGGCTGAGAAACATGGTTTACATGAAGCTGTGGGAAGTGTTGTAGATGCCTCCTTATACATAATGATAGTAGGGAGTCTTCAATACTTGACACTCACAAGACCTGATATCACTGATGTTGTGAATCTAGCAAGCCAGTTTATGAAAAGTCCAAACATTGAACATCTTCAAAGAGTAAAAAGTTTTCTTAGATAAATCAAAGGTACTCTACACTTTGGACTAAGAATTATTTCACAATCACCTTATAGTTTGTATGGATATTCAGGTGCTGATTAGGGAGGTTGTACCACCAATAGGAGATGAACTACATGTTATAGCATCTACCTAGGTGCAAATTGTATTTCTTGGACTTCCAAAAAACAGACCACAATAGCACGATCGAGTGCTGAAGGTGAGTATAGAGCACTGGCTTCCACTGAAGCATAGATGACAAGAATTATATATCTATTTCATGATCTTGGGGTGTTCCTCCAATCTGTTCCTACATTGTATTTTGATAACTTGAGTGCCTTGTACCTTACAGTTAATCCAGTTAAGCCTACTAGAACCAAACATTTTGTAATGGACTAACATTTTGTTTGTGAGAAGGTAGCCAGAGGACAACTTATTACACATTTTGTCAGGTCTAAGGATAAGCTAGTTGACATTCATACCAAAGCATTGACAAAAAAAGTTTTTGTTGGTTTTCGAAGCAAGCTAGGAGTAACAGTTCCTCCACTCAATAGCTTGAGGGGAAGTGTTGAAGATGAAGGAAGTAAATGATAGGAACAAGTCCAAGGAACTGGTCCAACAGACCGATAAATGAGTTGTCAATGGATTTTGTGATGGAATGCCTCAAGACAGGATCCATGGATCATAGACGGTATCTCCCACTGACCTTTCACCTCTGAAAGCGTCCTTCCTTCTTAATGCCCCATAGGGGATTGATTCAGCTGCAAGGATCATGAATAAAGGGAAGAATGAGAGCATAATTTGAAAGTCACCCCCGACCGCCTTAGGACAAAAACTACTAATATCCGAATGGCGTACATATCATTTTCATCTTAGCGACAGACCCGACGCGACTAACAGATAAACCGAAGGAAGGATCATGGGGTTCTCCCAACATACATATCTGGGGGTGCAACTATTTAGTAGGCAAGGATCGAAACGAGTGGATCCCTGGTTGAATTACTGATCTATTCATTTCAGCATTAGAGGATTGAACTATTTGAGAGCACCAAATTTTTTTCATTTGCTTTCAAGTCTAGTGTAATCACTATGATAGCTTTCCCCGGGATCACAAAACACTATTCTATTAAGTCATGAACATATGCCCTAAATATAAAATGGGTTGACCCCTTCTACGATGATGCGCCTATGCGGGAGGAGGTAAAATATGTACTAATCTGGTTTTTCCCTCCTCTTAAGACGTGTCCTCGACAACTTGGCAGTTGTTTGGTCTCCCCTTTGTACCAATAGTAGAGTGGCTTGCTACTTTCAATCAGAAAAGGAAGATTGAGTAAGGGAAAGGAGAAAAGACTTGTCCCCCCTTCTATTGTAACCTGCCGCCGCACCCATCTAGTGCAATGGCTTGGAAGCAAGCTACCTTGATCATCTTCCTGAAAGGTCTGCTTCATGATCATTTGAATAATGTGAAGATACAACAGTGTTCACTGTTGTAGAGTTAGAGTCACACTAGGACTAGACTACTAAATCCTAATTGATGTACGACCAAGCTATTGTATCACGTATGTGGATAAAGTCGACTAGGATAAGTATTGTAGTTATAGTAGTAATAGTAAATCTATACTATTCATGTAAATTATAACTTTGTATTGTAGTAGGACTCTAAGAATAGCTACTATAGGACTCTTCTCCTATATAACGAGCTTGTACTCTACAGTTTTAATCATCAATATAATCCTTGATTTCTCTAAACCTAACGTGAGATTTCTATAGTCATGTGGTAGTTAGAAGTTGAAGTACTCAATTAGTAATTAGCGTGCATTATTTGTTGTTTCTATTCTGCATCCAAAATAATGCATGGATATATTCCTGTGGTTCTTTATTAAAACAGTTCTTGTCAAAAAACAATCCAAGGTATCTCGGTTTTTCGAATTTCATATCTAAATTATCAAGAGTGTAAATTTTTTATTTGAACTATCACCAAATTAAAACACAGCTCAACTATCAGTTATTAACGTTTCCTACCTAAACAAATGATGATATTTTAGATAGGAAAAATGAATCTCTTTCATTGGCCAAACATATTTCTTCAAACCAGGTGACTCTCGCTACTGCGTAATACATAGGTGTTGACATCCAATTTTGTCTCTAGTTTTCCTAATTTTTACTCATTTGACCAAAGACGCTATTTTATCCTTTTTATAAGATTTAGTGCTGTTAAATAATATCCGCATTATTTTAGTATCATTTTATGATTATAATAAAAATTATTACTATTGGTATTATCATTGCCATTATTATCACTATTGTTACTAATATATCATTCTTTACTTTGCAAAGGTATTTATTTACTGTCTTTTGCATTTTTTTTTTATAAATAAAAGATATTATTCATTTATCATAAATACTTGTGATTGTTTTTTGATAATAAAATAAAATTGTTGTAATTTATATATTTATTTACTTAGTAATTTAGTAGTTACTTATTTTATATATTTATGATAGAATTTTTATTTAGTCCAAAATATGCCCAAATTTTGATTTCTTTGAACTTCAGATTTGGTCAAATCTTTTTTTTACTTAAGAAAATCCTCTTTACTTTTTATTTCCTTTCATGTGAACAATTTATTTTCCCCAAAATTCACCCCAAATCAGTATTTCCTTATTTTTCTACTTCCTCACAGTTTGTTCCATTTCGATATCACCTATTACCCGTAAGTTCCATATGTTGATAAAACTCCCCTACCTGAATGTACTTTTATTTAGACTAAATGATGTGATGAAATTTAATCTAGTGTTATCCATGTTATAATATTAATATTTTGTTATTGTCTTTAAAAAAAAATTCGAAGTAGTTCTTGGAGGTATTTGAGTGTCTTAAATTGTCACGACTCAAATTACGGGATCATATGGGCACTTACCTTATTTTTAATTAGATAAGCTAATCCTTACCATCCAATAAAGAATATGCGGAAAATCAATTTTTGGATCTTGTAAATTACAGTGATGTTATAACTTATAGTGATAAATACATTAACAAGATCATTAGTTGAAATCCTAAATACACCTTTGTTAGAGGTATTGTTTTAAAAAGATCCTCAACTTAAATACGCATATCAAAAAAAAAAAATTAAATGAGAAAACAAAAGTAATGGAGACATCACAAATATTAGGGGAAGCATTCTAAAGCATTTAGAGAAAAAAAGAATAGTGTTGGTGTTTTTTAAAAATGGGGTAGCAAAAAGAATGATTGAAATATCTCTCAATGGATTGGAATGACTTTCAATAGCTTTAAATAATTTTATTAAGCATTGAGGGGCTTTAAATAACCAACATAAAATACATAATCTACATAATTTGAAATTTGAAAAAATCTAAAATAGCTCAACTCCTCAAACAACCTAACTAAAATTCAATTTTCAAATTTATCTTAAACTAGACAACTTATTTTGCTAAAAACTACTGTAGTAACTAAAAACAAACTTCAAGACTCCTCCTTTGCTTCAGTTACTGCAATTGAAAAATGTCCTCCTCAATTTCTGCTTTGGTGGTTAATGCTGGATTCTTTTCATTATTTTTGAACTTGCAACATTTCCTTCTTTTTTTTCTTCTTTTGATTTTGTGCTTCAAAAATACATTCCATGACATTGTGTTGTGCAGTAGTTTATTTGAAAGTGCTTTAATCTGAACTTTTGTAGGATTTGCAGGGAGAGGTTATAAGGGTTTTTCTTCCACCACAACATCACATATCACATATCACATATCACATAGGTTTCAAAATATGGTTTTATTTTTACAGACCATTGATAGTTTTCGTCTGAGAAAATTTTTGGGGCATGTAAAGAGAGACTATTGTTTGCCAATAGTTTTTGTTAAAAATTTGTTTATAAAAGCCTATGCGCTGAAAAAATATACGGGTTGAAAATAGTAGCTTATGCTAAAAACTATTGCAGTAACTAAAAATAAATTTCAACAAATGGTAGTCATAATAAATAAAGGGAAAAAGGTCTAAAATATATCCAAACTTTGATCGAAATTGCTGTAACAATCCCAAACTTTGGAAAGGACCTTTTACACCCCTGCACTATTTAATAGTGTATTTTAAAGGTATATATGTGCCCACATGGACATCATAAATATTGTATCATTATAAATAGTAACTTGTCCATGTTGGCACATATATACCTTTAAAATATACTATTGAATAGTGCAGGGGGGTAATAGGTCCTGCTCAAAGTTTGAGATTGTTACAACAATTTCGGTCAAAGTTCGAATATATTTCGAACCCTTTTCCCTAAAATAAAATTATAACCAAACATTGACCCCTATTAACAAGATAATCCAATCTTGACTTGCATTGCACTTGAGACAATTAGAAAACAAAAAAACTTAGGAATAGGAAAATGAAAAAAGAAATTTATCAATTGACATGTCAATGAAAGAGTACCATCCGCATATTAGAAATAAACAATTTTATCGTAACATGACATAATTTGAAGTTACAACTCACTGAAAAAAATGCAGACCTACTAATCTTTGATTTAGAAGATGAATATATGCTTAAGAAAGATATGAAAGAAATTTAGTTTCTTTGTTGAACATGATGTACATGAAACTTTTTGTGCATGTTTTTGTTAGATTTCATATTATTAACCTAAAATGAATGAATTCCCTCATGAAAGAGTGTGAAGTGTTATACATAGTGAAAAATTTCTATACCAATCTCAAATAGTTGAAAATGATTCAAGCTCAAAAAATAAATAAGAGCTAACTGTAAGTATTCATAAGACATAAATACAATGGACTCATCATCTGATATACACTATAATTCTTGGTTATTATAGTCCAAAATCTAATTTTAAACTAAAACATAGTTCAATTAAAATATCATATTGAGAGTGTAACATATATCACATCACGTCAATTACATGCATTGTATTAATGCTTTTGTGCAAATTAAGGTTGATGACAAATACTATATAATAACCAGTCTAGAAACCACAACTACCAAACTAATTTACATCAACATAAAAGCAAATAAGTCATAACGATATTAAACTTACAAGATAGGAAAATACATTCTTTCACCTGAATACTCAAATTCTAGGTATTTTAGGTTTTTGTATCCTTGTTATCACATAGTCACCTAGTTTATATTGTCATTAGTATCTTTTTTCTTCCTCTTCACAAAAGGGTGACCACTTTGCCATGATAAATGACATGAAAATGCAATAAACTTTTAGCTAAATAGTTTGGGACAAAAATACCTTGTAGGTAAAATCTTTATTTTGGACACAACTAGTTTAGACACTTAAAATAGTAGGATAATGAAATTATTCTTGTGGTATTTCAGAATAATGTTATGTTAGAGATTTATTCTCAAAGCAACCATGTTTCCTACATAGAGAACCATTTTAAATTTTGGATCATCACTTTTATCACGTGCACACTAGTAAACAAGGAACGAATCATTCAATTGGACTTCATCAATAGTGTTCACGTATTTAAACTCAATTTTTAAATTATGATCAATGTGAATAACACTATCAACATTAGGAAAACTCAAAGAATGACTCACATTATCAACACAAAGATCATCTTTCAAACCTTCTTGAAGTTTTTACAAAATAATTGATTGTTAAAGTATTTTGAAATTTTGACATTTCTTAGGCTAAAAAGGATATCACTACACTTTTCATGCTCAATTTTAAGAGGACTATCACAAAATATATTCTTGTCCTTACAAGATGAAGAATTGTAACAATTAATTTCACTAGGAAAGAGGCATTCATCGTCAATCTTTCACGTTTATCACAAAAATTTAAAGAAACACTTAGCATCTCATGTTTTTCCATATTTGACATATCACTTACTTCAAACATTCTAAGCTAACAATCAATGACAATTTTAGCTCCATAACCATAAGAAGTTATTGTCATGTATGGTCACACTCTATTTGCTTATTAATACAAAGCAAGCTCACTAAGAGATTATCTAATATTCACACTCAAGTCTCTGGCAAGTTTATTTGAAGTAACTAAAGAGTTAGGATTAGCTTTTTAACCTTGATAAGCACATAAAGAACCTTCTTTACCTTGATTATATAAAATAAAACTTTCTTTCTCACTTGAAAAAGTAGTCCATATTTACTTGCTTCATTAAATTCTTGAATTTCTTTCCTTGCTAAGTTGTCATATTTGTACTCTTCTTCAAGAATACCTACAAAATAAAAATAAAAACTAGAAAAACAAGAATTCAGAAGGTTAAAGTTAGAATAAGAAAACTTCTTACTTACACTCTCTAGTTTTTCTCTTATCTCATTTTCGTTCCTCTTACTTGCCTCACTTTTCTTCATTTCTACTCGTGACAACCCATTCTCATTTTTCAACTCTCTTTTATTTTTTCCTGTAGCCACTCCCTCACTTCTTTCAAAATATCCTCTTATTTTTCATCTCTTGAGTTGCCACTATTGATCACTCCCTTATTCCTCTCTTTTTGTTCTCTCTTATTCATTTCATTGGAGTGCAATAGGCTCCGAGGATTCCCTTTGAGTCATTGGGATGACTCTTCACTTCAACTTTTAGCTTGGCATCACTAAAGTTTCAAAGACTGTGCTTAAATTGTTGGATTAACTATGTACCTGAATTGAGAACACCGTGAAATAGAAGGGTCCCAAATAGAGGAAGAAGGCGGAGATCATACATACCAAAGGAAATATTTGAGTGGGTAGAAGGTCACAACCAATCCAAAAGTCGAATTCCTACAAATGTTCAATATATATGTGAATCTGGTGGTTTCTCTTGCACTCATAGGGTTTTCAATTTGGTTATATTTTAGAGACAACCCTACTCTATGGTTCAAAGTGTTGGAGAAGCCTTCACTAATACTGGGAAGGCTTCTCCAACACTTTGAAGCAGAAAGTAGGTATTTCTCTAAAATTTAACCAAATTGTAAACCTATGACTGCAAGATAAACCACAAGATTCACATATATAGTGAATATTTGTAGGAATTTGAGTTTTGGATTGGTTTTGACCTTCTACCCACCCAAATTTATCCTCTGGATATGTATGATCTACGCCTTCTTGCTCTATTTGGGGATCTTCTGTTTTATGGTGTTCTCAATTTTGTATGACAAATATCTCCAACCACTCAAACAAAGATAGATCCACGAAGTTGATATAACACAATTTATCTACACCTAAGGTGCAATTAAAAGTGCAACCACTCTTGTATCCCTCAACAATAACTTTAAATTTAGTCAAATTTTTATTAGGCTCATGATTTCTCTTTCTTGTAAAAATACTACTATAATTATTATAGAATTATTTACAATAACCTCTACAAGAAGTAGAATTATAAGATAAAATTCTCCTTCTTCGTAGTCATCCAAACCTCCCTTGTAACTTCTTGAACCTGCGTAAGACACAATTAACACAAAAAAGTTGTTAGTAAAAATAATAAACTTCACAAGTCACTCTCTCACCTATATCACTGAAATTATTGTACTCAATTTTATTTCCACTTGAGTATACACTCGAATAATTTCATCACTCAAGTGTATCCCTTAGTCTCTTCATAGTTCTACAATCTCAAATAAACTCAAAGAGAGCTTTCGAGCAGTGTTTCAGAATGGAGTTTATGTCACTAACAAATGACAAAACACACTAACAAACTAGGAATAAAATAAGCACACAACACAACTAAAAGAGAAAAGTACGAAACAAATTGCAATGAAGTGAAATACATACACAAAACTAGATAACTCTAATATGAAATAATTTTAATCGTAATATAATTATAAAATTCAAGAGACCAAAAAAGAAAAACAAGAACTAAAAGACTAAATTTTAAATCTAGACAACAAAGTAGTCACAACACAAAAATGGTTATTTTATAAATTTCAGGAATTTAAGCATTGGTTTTCAAGATTCTCACATCTTTGCTCAATTTATTTGACAAAATTCAGTAGAAAGTCACCCAAAAATCCACGAAATCTTCTCAAAATTTTAGTGATAAGAACAAGAATTTAATACACCCTCTTCATAATTATTACAAATCTGGCTATTTCTTAAATTGCATCTTCTTCCTCAAAATAGGTCTAAATTTTCACTCAAAACTAGTTCAAATCTCTACCAAATGAACCCAAATTTCGAATTTGAAAGCCCTTAGAAATTCTAGATATTTTGAAGTAATTAAAAAAGAAAGAAGAAAGAAAATACATATATTAAAGATAAAGAAGAATGAAAACAATACCTCATTTGAAGTAATTAAAGAAAAACTTCCTAATTTGAACAAGTAATTACAAGATTAAATTCAACTCATACATAAATAAGCTTACCAAAATATATTCAAGAAAGATCCAATAGAGAGACAAAGATACAACCCAGAAAACTCACCAGGAGTATTCACCGAAAAATATTGTCAACCCCAAAATATTAATCCTATTCTATTCATACTACTAGGGTTAACTAAATTAAAAAAAGACATAAATACCCTTAAATACATTCACATCATACTATGGTTAAAAACATTCTAAAACATAATGTTAATCTTTTCATATATTGGTTCTTTGTTTTCATACGCTCTTTAAACACTCTATATATGCTCTTGATGTCAAATAGAAATCTTTCCATGCAATGAATACTTCCCAAACTT
The DNA here is from genome assembly GCA_029582245.1 of Solanum etuberosum. Classification (NCBI taxonomy): domain Eukaryota; kingdom Viridiplantae; phylum Streptophyta; class Magnoliopsida; order Solanales; family Solanaceae; genus Solanum; species Solanum etuberosum. Next base: position 117,758 of record JAJONR010000606.1, on the reverse strand, counting down.
GCAATACCTCGCTCCAATGCTTTTTCGATCTACCTTTACCTTTCCAAATATCTAATATAACCAACCTCTCGTACCTCCTAACAGGGGCATTTGTGCATCTCCTTTTTACATGTCCAAATTATCTCAATCTTATTTTCCTCATCTTGTCTACCATAGAGGTCATTCTTACCTTATCCCAAATATCCTCATTGCTAATTTTATCACTCTCTGTATACCCACACATCCAACTCAACATCCTCATTACTGCAACATGCATCTTCTGAACATTAGAGTTCTTGACTGGCTAACACTCAACCACATACAACAAAGACAGTTTAACCATGAATCTATAAAGATCACTTTTAAGTGTCATTGATACCTTTTTATCATAGAATACTCTGGATGCAAGCCTCCACTTCATGCCTCAATATGCAACTAAGATTAGAAGAAAATTCCACTATTTTTTTTCATTATCTCCACCTTTATTCCTCTCAAGACATAATCTTTTTTCAACTATTTTATTTCATAAAGATCCTTCCTTTTATTTAGAGCTACTATTTTCTGTCAAGAAAGTACCCTTTTAATTAAAAATGTCAGAGGAAAACTATGATTGAGAAATATTACCCGGGATTACAATACATTTGGAAAAGATTTTAGCCATATATTATAGCCTACATCCGTCCCTAGTTCAATATATTTTTCGTCCCTATATAAATGATAATAGTGAATGAGGTGTTTTTAAATTGATTGGTGAGAATTCCTATAGTGTTCTTAATTTGATTAAGACTGAGGTATAGTTGCATATAAAGAGTTGAAACCGTAAACAAGTATATGTGAAGTTCTAACATTGGATCACTCATCTCCACAAACTTAAAGCTTACATCTCTGTTTTTTTTAACACTGAAGGTTCAGTAAATTCTATACAACTCTTGAGCATATATCTTTGTTCATGTACTTTTTCCAATTTCTTAAGCTATTTTTTTTTTCATGTTGATGTTAAAGCTGAGAGTGCAAGAGGGGGGGGGGGGGGAGGGGTTATATTAATCTGTTTTACTTTTCTTAGTTAACTAACTATTTAGCAGCTGACTAGATAGTAATTAAAAATTAAAACAATAAGTGAAGTTTAGTAAGGAAATTCAACTCCTGATGTTTTTATACTGGTTGGGATCCAGAATTGACCTTACTCCTGTCCCCTTGGGTTGCAAAGTTGTTCTCTTACTTTTTATTTCTTTTTAATCTTTTGATACAAGGCCTCACCAAACTAATTTTCTCTCTTCAGTCATCAAGTATATTGATCTTCAGCAACTTCTTTCTTTTTATAAAGTCAATGAAGTCTTCTTTATTTTAAAGTCATGCCATAGAGTTTATCTCTATAAAGATCCTTCTCGTAAACCTTGTCCAATGCTTTTTAAGATATGGCTCCTCAAAGAGCTTAAGTGAGAAGGAATGCAGGTGAGAACGTAGAGCCCAAGGTTTCTCAAGTTCTTGTTGACCCTTTGATCAAGCAAGTGACTCATGCCGATTTTCGAGCCACTTTTGAAGCGTCGGCTCAAGATATGATGGTCCAACCAAATATAGAAGCCTTTGCTCCCGTAAACCCAAATGTGGGTATGGTGGTGACAAGGATAAGATACTTCACAATGATGAGTCCTCCGGAGTTCCATGGTTCCAAGGTCGATGAGGATCCTCAACAGTTTATGGATGAGGTGTATAAGATAGTGGGAATTATGAGAGTCTATACGGTAGAGAACGCGAAGTTGGCTGCTTATCAACTTAAGGGTGTTGCTCAAGTTTTGTTTGAACAACAGAAACGTGAGAGTGTTATTGATGCAGGTCCTCTTGATTGGGAGAAATTTAAGGGAGCATTTCTTGATCATTTCTTTCCTCTTGAGATGAGAGAAATGGCATTGCTTGAATTTATTAATCTCCATCAAGGAAATATGAGTGTGAAGGAGTATTCTTTGAAGTTTACTCAATTGACTAATTATGCTCCAACTATGGTTGCCGATTCTAGGGCAAGGATGAGTAAGTTTGTATCGGGTATTTCTGACTTGGTTGTCAAAGGGTGTCGGAGCACCATGTTGATTAAGGGGATGGATATATCTCATTTGACGATACATGCCCAAAAAATTGAAGAAAACAATCTCAAGGAAAGGGAAAGAGAGTCCAAGAGGGCAAGAACCGGTGATGGTGACTTTTCTCATTCTAGATCCGTTGGACAAGGTCATTCAAAATTCTGGCAAAGACATTCTGGTAAAGGTTTTTCTAATGCACTGATCCCTAAGTTCAACAAAGATAGGGTGTCTAACGCCAAACCTCAAGGAGGTGGTGGTAATTGATCCTCTATTCATGCTTGCTCAAGGTGTGGTAAGAAGCATGATGGAAAATGTTTGGCCGGGAAGGATGGTTGTTGTGATTGTGGAAAGAATAGTCACAAGATGAGAGATTGCCCATTGCTTGATATTAAGGGAAGGGATGGTAGGCAAGTTCAACCTAATAGTTCCGGTTCAGGTGCTCCAAAGAAAAATAGATTTTATGCTCTTCTAACTCGATGGGATCGCGAGGGTTCTCCGGATGTAGTAACCGATATGTTGAAAGTATTTCATCTTGATATTTATGCTTTACTTGATCCATGTCTGTAACATCTCGGGCTTTAATAAGGTAAAAGGGAGTTAAGGGGAAAGTCCACAAGCCAAAAGCAAGCCAGGGACCCTTCAAGAGACCCAAAATGGTCCATTTAGGGTATCAATGGCTGTTTAAGGCAAGTGGACTTGTCGTCCAGGGCTTCCAGGATTTGGAATAACCTGGCCGGCTCCCTAAACGACATATCAAGAGGTTTACAACCCGTTTAGGGCCACTAGCCCAACCATTTAGGGATGCCAAGAAGGGGAGGGGGTCTCCTGGATGGTTCCCTATACAGTAGTGAGGCCTTGTACGGACCGTCCAACCTTTCTTTTACGTGACTCAGTTAGTTTTTAAGCTAGGGTCATATTATTCTTTCCCCTAAATGTTTGGTACCTAAACTACATCGTTTTAAACCCTATTTCAAGATCGATATAAGTGAATTAAGTCCTAAAACTACCCATTCTAAATCATTCACCTTATTCTTATATTTCCCTCCAAGATCACTCCAAAAATCCTCTCAAGAACTAAGAAATAAAAAGCTAGGGCTTCACATCAAGATTTTACATTCACCACAAAATGTGGGCATTGATCACTAAGGTATGTTAGTATTCACCTATGGAGTCCTTTCCACAATAGGGTTCCTAAATTCTTCAAGTTTTACAAGTTAGATTCTCAATTCAAAGTTATGGTTTTATTCAATCTTCACGAGTTCTTTTCAATTATGATCCAATTGATTGTTTTCTATCTTTTATGCATGAATTGAAGTAATTGCATGATTTTGAGTTGAACTCATATGAACCCATGCATGATCCATGAGTTTTAGACTATTAACACATGATGAAATTTATCAACTAGGAAAGATGAATATTCGAAGATATGCATGTTATTTTATGAAATTGATTAAAATGATTTAAGGATGCTTTCAGATTAAAATATCATTGTTTTTGTTTTTGTGAAAAGTTTTCTCACATACCGCTAAGAACATGCTTGTGAAAGGTTTTCTCACAAAAGGATTCATGAGGTTGAATGGTTTTCTCATCTAAGTTGAATCAAGATTAAGGATCTATTCTAAATGAACTTTAGTTTGGATTGGTTGCTAAATTGTGCGTTTCCATGCATGATAATACGAATATGATAAATGACTATTCGGTGGGATTTATACATAGCACCGAGAGGATATTGATATGGAAACTCTCCCGTTAGTAGATGATAGGTTTCTAGTAGCAATCTCCCTATCCCATAACTATGTGCCACCATAAGTTTGTCTCAGATACATGTTAGCTAGTGGATCCACTTTAGCTCAGACTCACGGTTCTTACCTTGGCAAGTAAGGACATCCCTTTTTGGTGTGGGACAAACAATGGATTTCATGTTATAGCTCACATGGTCTATGTCGACTATATGGTAAACTTCTCACAATATTGAACCAAGGTTACTTCTAAAGTATCTACCAAGTGTTTTAAAAATGTTAAGCTTGCATTGACCATGATTATGACTTATGGTTTCTAATTCTTTCATCTTATGATTTAGCTTGGTCATTGCATGTCATGTAAAGTCCTTTAACGTGATTTCATAACTCTTATGCATTGCTATCATACTTAGTACATTCCATGTACTAATGCATACTTGTTCCTACATTGTTTTACTAATATAGGGTCTGACACTACTACCTCCCACATTCATGGCTAGTTGATCTTTTTGGCACTTAAGAATTGGTGACTCCTTACATTGGGAGGACTGAGACACTTTTATTGCTTTCTTTATTTCGATTTTCAGACTTTGTATGTGATGTATGGGTTATATCCCAATCACTTCTATTGATGTAGTAGATGGCTTATTGAGACTTATTTTAGACTTCCACTTGTCAAATTAATTTATGATATAAGACTATTTCAATTGAAATCTTTATTTATATTCTCTTGTATGATGCATGCTAAGTGGCTTGTGTAGGGCCTCTCGGGGTCCTATACGTCATGTTACGCATAGGGTATACTTTGAGTCATGATAGGGTGCTACCTTGTCATTTGTTCTTTTTATGTGGCCATGAGATTCTATGTTGGTCTTAAAATCATTTCTAATTCCTTTTCATGTATCTACTCCCATTGGCGATTCTATTATTGTTAAGAGAGTTTATAGAAATTGTCTTATTTCCATATTTCATAGAGTCACTCATGTTGATGTTGTTGAGTTTGATCCGTTATATTTTGATGTTATTCTTCAAATGGATTGAATTCATGCATGTTATACTTCCATATATTGTATATCCCATTTGGTCACATTCAAGGTTCCGATAGAACGTATCATGTCATGGGAAGAGCGAAACTATGATCTTAAGGGTCAATTCAAATATTGCCTAAAGGATAGAAAGATTATCTCTGCGGGTTGCATTCATCATCTTGTTCTGCTTAGGGATATAGATTCTAAAGCCTCTACTCTTGAGTCAATCCCGATTGTAAATGAGTTTCTAGAAGTGTTTCCCGATGATCTTCCTGGTATTCCTCTGAAAAGGGAAATAAACTTCGGTATTGACCTTCTCCTAGATATGCAGCTTATCTCTATTACTTCCTATTGTATGGCCCCAGTGGAACTTAAGGATTTAAAGGATCGGTTGAAGGAATTGTTGGATATGGTTTCATTAGACCTAGTATCTCACTATGGGGTGCTTCAGTGTTTTTTGTGCATAAGAAAGATGGTTTTCTCCGAATGTGCATTGACTATTGGCAATTGAATAAGGTTACCATTCAGAACAACTATCCTATTCCAAGGATAGATGACTTGTTTGATAAACTCCAAGAAGCAAGTTACTTCTCTAAGATTGACCTTCGGTCAGGTTATTACCAATTGTGGATGAAGGAGAGTGACATTCCAAAGATGACTTTTTGAACTTCGTATGGTCATAATGAGTATTGGTGACGTCTTCTGGGTTGAATAATGCCCCAACAACGTTTATGAATTTGATAAATAGGGTCTTTAAGCAATATCTTGACAGATTTGTGATTTTCTTTATTGATGATATTTTGATTTATTCAGAGTGAGAATGAACACATTGAGCTTTTGAGGATTGTGTTGTAAATTCTCAGGAATATGAGTTTTCGTTGAGAAAATATGAGTTTTTCGTATAGTTCTGGGTCATCGGATTTCACAAAAATGTATTGAGGATGATAGAGCTAAAGTTGAGGTAATAGAAAAGCTTCCACCACCCATCTCTGTAAAAGTTGGTCAAAGTTTTCTTGGGCATGCAGGTTTCTACCGAAGGTTCATAAAAGATTTCTCAAAAATTGCACACCCATTGTGCAAGCTACTAAAAAAGGAGTGTAAGTTTGATTTTGATGATGCTTGTCTGAGAGCATTTGGAAGTTGAAAGAAAAGTTAACTTCGGCACCTATCATTATTTCACCGGATTGGGGACAACCATTTGAAGTGATGTGTGATGCGAGTGGGGTGGCACTTAGGGTAGTATTAGGATAGAGGTGAGATAAAAATTTTCATCCGATCTACTATGCCAGCAAAGCTCTGAATGTGGATCAAAAGAACTATACGGTGACTGAATAGGACTTGCTTGGTACTAAGGTCATAGTGCATACTGACCATTCTGCATTGAGATATCTGATGGCTAAAAAGAATGCAAAACCAAGGTTGATTAGATGGGTACTTTTGATGCAATAGTAGTTTTGAGGTTAAGGATAGAAAGGGAACAGAAAATCAGGTTGCTGATCATTTGTCCAGACTAGAGGAGGAAGCTATGATCAAGTTAGAGGATGGAGTTGAGATTAATGATGTGTTCCCTGATGAAAAAGTATTGGCTGCTTCTTATGATCCTATCCCTTGGTTCGCAGATTTTGCTAATTATTTGGCAAATGATTTGGTTCCGTTAGATTTGTCATTCCACCAAAGAAAAAAATTCATGTCTGATGTGAAGAAATTCTTTTGGGATGAGCCTTACTTGTTTCGTGTTTGTGCTGATGGAATTATTTGTTGCTGTGTGCCCGAGGTTGAGATTATGAGTATAATAGAGGCGTGTCATTCATCGCCTGTTGGTGGGCACCGTAGTGATATCCTAACTGCCCATAAGATTTTGCAGTGTGGGTATTACTTGCCTACCATCCACCAAGATGCTCATGATTTCGCCAAGTCTTGTGACCATTGCCAGAGTGAAGGAGGAATTTCAAAAAGGCAAGAACTACCTATGAACCTAATACTGGTGATTGAGCTTTTTGATGTTTGGGGTCTTGATTTCATGTGTTCATTTGTGAGTTCTAATGGAATGAAGTACATTCTTGTGGCGGTTGACTATGTATCAAAATGGGTGGACGCAGTCGCACTTTCAAACAATGAGGGAAAGAGTGTCACCGCATTCCTGAAAAAGAATATCTTCTCCAGATTTGGTACACCAAGGGCAATCATAAGCGATTGAGGTTCTCACTTTTGTAATAAATTGTTTAAGGCGTTGCTTGAGAAGTATGGTGTTCGCCACAATGTAGCAACTCCGTATCATCCGCAGTCAAGTGGGCAAGTTGAAGTGTCGAATCGCGAGATAAAGCAAATTCTTGCAAACACCGTAAATGCCAACAGAACTGTCTGGTCGAGAAGGCTTGACGATGCTCTATGGGCTTATCGCACTGCATTTAAAACTCCCATAGGTATGCCCCCCTACCAACTTGTATATGAGAAATCTTGCCATTTGCCTGTAGAACTAGAGCATAAAGCAATGTGGGCACTACAGAAGTTGAATTTGGATTGGGGCGCTGCATTGAGTCAAAGACTGACTGAAATAAATGAGCTTGATGAGTTTAGCCTAAAAGCATAGGAAATTCAACCTTGTATAAGGAAAAGATGAAAAAGTACCATGATCAGAAGATCGATAAGCGTGAATTCATTGCCGGTGATTTGGTGCTCTTATTTAAGTCAAGGTTGTGCTTGTTTCCTGGCAAGCTCAAGTCCAAGTGGACCTGGCCATTCAAAGTAACTCAATTATTTCCACATGGAGCGGTTGAGCTCGAGAACAAGGAAGGAACGAGGTTCAAAGTGAACGGACAGAGGATAAAAATCTACTTGGTGAAATATGAGAGTGTCAATGAAGTAATTGAGGCATGGGATCTTAGTGAAGTATGAGTAACTAAGGTGTCTGCGTCGTGCTGCGACGTTAAATCAAGCGCTCCTTGGGAGGCAACCCAAGATGTAAAGCCTAGCCAACTATAGGAGTTTTTCTTTTCGATATAGGGAGTTTTCTTAAATTCGTAGCTTTCTAGATAGTTGTTTATTAATTTTTCGCTTTAGTTTTTGCTAGATATAGATAGAATAGGGTCCGTGTCTAAAAAGTGTCCGAAAAATGTAAAAAGGAAGTCCTAAGGTTTTCTACGTGTGCATGGATGAAAAGGAAAAATCTGTAGAAAATAAGCCAAAGCAGTGGTCTATGGATCCCATCGACGGTCCGTCGGTCCAACCACGGACCGTGGATGGCATCCGTAGATCCCAAGTATATGTTCTAAATTTTTCTAAGTGTTGGAGTGAACCACAGACCCATCGACGGACCGTAGGTTGACCCACGGACCGTCGATGGGGTTTCGTGGGTCCAAAATAGGGTTACAGGTTACCCGAACCGGACCCCCTTTAAAATAAAAACCCATTCACTTTCAAACATCCCCCATTTCCCTCCCTTCACCAACAGTTTCAAACCATCCACTTACCCCATATTCATCCCCTAATCTCCCTCATTCACTCCCATATATCCTCCTATTAAGATTCCATTTTCCCTACATCTCCACCAACTTCCAATTTTTTTTTTCCAAATCCCCATTTCATATTCCAAATTCTCTATTCCACAAGACTTGTCATGTCCGGGTTCGGTGTCAACGTCAGTCTAAGGAGCACTTGTAATTGATCACATACTCACTAACTTTGATTACTTGAGAGGTAAACGATTTCACCATAACTTTGAATTCTTTTTTCATTGTTTGATTCACGAAGTCACAAAGTTGAACTTGACCTTGGGTAGTAAGTTACTTGTTTAAATATTAAAAATTTGTTTAGATACTACCCTTGGAACGATGGTGTGTGAGTGTGTAGTTAATTTTAATCAACTAAATGGGTTTGATAGGTCTAGATGGAAGTTCTGACTGAGGGTTTGTTGTTTCTATATAAATAATCGAATTCTGCATAATCAAAACCATACGGATGATGAACTACCGTATAATATGTTGAAATGCATGTTTAGACTTAGATTAATTGATTGATTGTTGTAGTTAATGTGTTATTTGAAGTTTGAACATTCATGCCTGCACCAGTTCTGGTATACGACCACCACCAATGGACCGTAGGTCCACCTACGGACCATGGGTCGTGGTCCATCACTGACCTGCTCACAATCATTTTCTAAGTTTGAACCACGGTGTGGACTACGGTCCATCGTTCCATCGATGGACCATTCTACACATCCATGGTTCCAACTTTAGAGACCCAAAAAGGGACCATCTGACCTACGGAGGGGACCCACGGCCCGTCACTCCATCGATGGACCGTAGGTACCCACTATGGGTCACAAAATCAGTCACTGTCTGTCAAATTTTTAAAATTTTGCGTAGGTCCAAAGGGTGTTCTAAAATTATTCTGTGGTCCTTTTTGACTTCTTTGAGTACTAACTAGTCTTCCACAGGTACCATGGCCCCAAAAGAAGCACCCGTTTACTCCTGAAAAAGGCAAGTAAAAGTTGGTTGCACCCTCACGGCGAGTTATTCAAGATTCCAGTGGAGAAGAGTACACACCGGGACAAATGAGAGCCCCCCCCCCCACTGCCCCTGTGACTACAAGGTGCCGGAACAGGCAGACAGTTGTATCTAACGAGGACCATCCCTCCTCCACCACCCATGTAGTTTCCCCCCAGTATGAGGAGGGACCCCAGCATGCTGAGGAGTCGCATTACGGCTCAAAGTCCCAGTTTGGCTCGAGTTCCAGCTTCACACCAGCCTCTACCTCCGATGCCACTAGCTCCGAAGAGGCTCATGTACCCCCTTCTGCTTTCCACTGAGCCAAACAAGTGGTGTGTCGAGGGCCAGTTCCAGATATACTATGATGGGCAAAACCAAAATAAGCATCAGAGATAGACCCAGACCATTACTGAGGAGCGCTGGGTACTTACATGTAGCCTCTACACTGTGCCCAAGATTGAGGAGCTGTGCAAGAAGCATTGGTGTGAGTGGATGGCACAGAGTCTGGGAAAATTTAGCAAAGAGATGACCCATCAGTTCTACGCCACCTACGCCGCCATTGTCCGTAATGCTATCCCTAAAAAGGCTAAGCCATTATCTCAGCTCCCACTTCAGGCTACCCTAGTGCAGAACTTCTCCGTTGACATCCGAGACCACTATCCGCCGATTCATTTATTTCTCAGACCACACTCTGTTGATTAATACAACGGAGTATGACTACCGGATGGGAGTGATTAAGAGTGGGGGATTTCATACGGATGCCAAGCAGAGAGAGACATTACTCCATTGGATGGCCCGTCATATTGCTGAGGATGGGGAGAGTAACGAGTGGGTGCGCAATACTACTTTGCCTATCAGAAAGGCAACTCTGAGCTTCACTGCAAAGTTCTTTTGGGTTGTTGTGCGTACTAGATTGTCCCACACACAGGCGGACAACGTGTTTACTTGGGATAGGGCGGTGATTCTGGCAGCACTTATGGCAGGGCTTGAGCTCGACTTCCCCTGGATTCTGATCGCCGAGATTCATGAGAGGGCCTTCAAGACCACCACTACTTTCCCCTTTCCTTGTCTCATTTTTCATCTGTGCAGGGCAGCGTCGGTGCCTATTTGGCATTGTGATAAACTGATAGAGGCAACCAAGACTGGACGTTGGCCTTATTAGAGATGATGCCAACCTTGCTGCACCACAGAGGGATCCACAGGTTGACCTACCTCCCTTGGGCACTAATCTTGCTGATGATGTGGAGCAGATTTAGACTGATGATACCGCCATACCTCCCACTACTACAGATGCACATGCTCCCCCTTCTACTGCCACTATTAAGGCTGCGAGCTCATCCCGATCCACTTCCCCTTCAGGGTCCACTTTAGTTCCTCTGGCCCGAGTCCAGAAGTTGGAGACCGAGATGGCTACTCTACTGCAGCACATGAGGCCTTGGATGCATCGATCTGTAGAGGAGTTTGAGGCTTGTACGGAGTAAATGATGGATGGAAAGATTCAGGCGGTCCATAAGCGCCTAGATGCATTTGAATTGTGGGTTTTTGATAGGCCTGCCCCTACCATTGGTATCACCACTTTCCAGTCGGAGTTGGTTAGCCTCCGTTCTGATGTTGATGTACTTGTAGCCTCTTTTGACACCGTACCAGAGACCACTCCCATTCCTGAGGCTGATGATGTGGTGATGACTGCCCTATTTGTTGACAGTGTACCACCACCAGACCCCTCCCGAGCGGGGGGAAGGTCCACCGTTCTTCTGTACCGACTTTTGATGATGAGGAGACTCGCGAAGCTAGGAAGAGGGAGAGGCAGGAGATTGAGGCTGCCCAGAGACAGTCTTTGTTTGAGGAAGAGCTTCGCTTGAAGAGAGCCCATGAGATGGAGTTTGCTGGTGCATCTGGTTCGAGGAGCCCTACTCTGGGTTTTACTATTATTAATGAGGGCACTACTGATGGTGTCCCTAGTATTGATCCAGTGGGTTCCGGGTAACCGGAACCACCCGCCACGTGATGGGTCTTCGGTGCATATGCACCACTGGTTTGATTCACCCTATGCTTTATTTTTTTATTTTGAGCATTGAGGGAAATTGCACCATATTTTGTTGGGGGTGGGGTAAATGGTTTGTGAGTGATAGGGTGACGTCTGAGTAACCTAACTCATAACCCTCCCTTGGGGTTTTCTTGCCTGTGTTATTTTTCCCTAAGGGACTGATTTACTTTTATGTTGAACCGGCATATTTAGGATTGTATGTGTAGAAGTAAGTCGAAGAATGAAAGCATGATGGCATAAGAGCATGAAATTGATACCTGTCCAAAATTTTGAAATGTGTTTGATCTATACGTTTGATGAGTTTAATGTGTTGGATCTTCATGTGACATGATAAGGAATCGGTATGATAGCATGACTTAAGTTAAAACTTGAACTGGGTAATTTAATAATCCGATAATGAGTAAATTTTGTATGTTCATGTAGTATGTGCCAATCTAGAACTTGCCTCGTTGGTCCTGTTAAGATAATCTAGGCTAGGAATTGGGAAATGATCTTAGGCCCTTGTTCAATTGAGTCCACTTAAGCCCAAGAAGACCCAACCAAAAGAAATAAATACTCCCTTTGATCAAAATGTTTGAGCCGAACGAATACCACTTCTTTCGATACACCGAACTCACCTTCCCTAAAAGATTGTTTTGGCCTTGGTCCCTCCTTGGACATGTGCACCTTAACTTAGTCCAAAAGACTAAGTTGAGGGTGGCTAATTCAAAATTTACCTTAATCTTTGTCCTGGTCTGACATCGGATGTTGTGCACCTCAACTCATGTAAAATACATAAGTTGAGGGTGGTTATGAAAAAGGAAAGCGAAAGAAAAGGGTATGAAAAGAGTTGTGCGTAGAAGAAGGAAAAAGATAGAAAAAGATGTGACTGGATTCAAAAGAAATAAAAAGAATGATAATAATACTGAGAAACAAACAAAGAAGAAGTAAAAGAAAAAGAAAAAGTGAAAAAGAAAATCGATAAAGTCAAAGTGACATCTATGCTAAAGAGAGTCAAGGAGAAGAGTAGAAAATAAAATTATATAAAGGATTGGTTGATAAAAGAGGTAAATAGCCAATGAAATGTCAAGGTTGGCACAAAAGTCACTAAAAGTACCCAAATGTACCCTACCTGACCCTAAGCCTACGTTACAAGTTAAGAAAGTCTTATAGTGATCCTAGTGACTAGTTTGGAGAGTCTATGCAGTGAAAATAAGGGCAAGCCTATGGTATTAGGCACTAACTGTATTTGAACTCACTTCTGAGCGTGAGTGTTAACTGAATCATTAAACTTAAAATTCATATTTATTGTGTGAAAAAAGATCTCTTTTGAAGTGAGGGCACTAGTGACATTGTTGGAGAGTTGGTACCTTGGTGATTGTTGAAAAATATATGTTGTGATGTCTATTGGTATGTCTATGTCATGTGTTGATCCACATGAGTTAGCTTGTCGAGTCTAGATGAAAAGGTTTGTACTTAGTGATGGAATTGATTGAGAATGCCAGATGATTGCTTGGGTATGTATGTTTGCTTCTACATAATTTTCGTTTAGAGTATTAGTGTGTCGTTTGAGGACAACCAACCAGTTTAAGTTGAGGGTGTTGATATACTGTGAGTTTACAATATTTTTGATGCATTTCACTTAGAGTTTGTGTGTGTCTTGGTCTATTTTATTATTAGATATAATGTTTTTATGTAATCTTTTGTAGGAAATTGGTTTTGGCAGCGTTTGACAACAGATGGATTGAAAAGAGCATCAACAGATACTGACGAGGCCAACGACAGACCGTAGGTCCAACGTCGGCCCGTAGGTAGTGCATCGTAGGTGAATTTGAGGGAAGTCTTACCAAGTGTGGAACCATGAGAGCGACCGACGGACCGTAGGTCGAGTGACGGATCGTCCTGCACATCCGTCGATGTGATCAAAGGGTTTGAAGTTCCAGCATCTGAACCACAGAGGTGACCAACGGACCGTAGGTCAGGTCGTCAGTCAAAACCGCATCCGACCCAGTTTTCTTTTATTTTCATTTCCTAGTTGATTTAGGATTTGCACACAATAAATATTAGTTGTTATTTCCGCTTTTAAGCGTTAGACATTATTGTAGACTTTTATTTTGGTATTTTTGAATTTTCTTGCAAACTCTTAGCAATTTAATTTCCGGAACTTGGTTTATGCAATTTCACTTTGAATTTCAATTCAAGATTTCGATTTTCATCTATTCTAATTGTAAGTTCATGATTTCTTTTAACCTAATTATGAATTGTGATCTCTCAAGCATCAGTAGCTAAATCCAAAACTAGGGTTGTGGGAACCATGAGAAATTAATAGCGTATGAGTAATAATTAAGTAATTCTTGAATAGTGTTTATGCATATATTGTTAATGTTTTCGTTTAGAAGTCTTTCTAGCGGTGTACAACGTTAGAACTCGCCTCGTTCCTACTTGCCTTACCAAGGGGGTAATGAATGAGAAAAGGATTAAACAACAGAGATTTAGTTAAGGATTTGCTGCTATCTAAAAGTCTTATTTTAATCAATTGACGTGAGGGTGAATACCCAAATAAATTGACACAATGACTAATCTGGGGTAAAGTTAAGGGTTAGTAAAGCACACACTCGTAGATTTACCAAGTCGCGAGTGAAAGTTCCTATGATGATTACCAATCACTAAGGGATATATAACTTATCAGCCTTGCATGTCAAACACTAGGATAGTATTACTATTATTAGTATTACTGCGTTAAGAGCTTGTGGGGAACACATATGCCCTAGTTTCCATCTTATATTGATATCTCAAATTGTGAATCTTGTTTACTTGTTACTTAATCGTTTAAATCAACAATTTGTTATTTTAGTTACAAAACCCCCCTGTTTACTTTCCTCAGAAATAGTTTGGTTAAAAAGAGATAATTGTGAGTTAAGTTCAAGTCTGAACCATATTCCTCGTGGGATCCACCCCAACCTACAAGTTGGGTTCTTATTTGGCAACGACTGTTTATACTTCTTTTGGGAAGTGTAATTTGGGCGTATCAATAAGTCAATTCAAGTGTCCACTAATAGCTAATTGTTCTGGTAAATGATGGTGGTAGATAATATATAGTGCAGACAAATGATGGTCACTGTCGATACTGCTTGATTATTTTTGTGGTAATGATGATTGGTATCAATAATAATTCTATATAGTAGCTAGCTAGTGTTAGTGTTAGTGTTGGCTGATTGTATTGATTGATAGTGATAGTGATAGTGATTGAGAACAAAATATGCACATCAACAACTTAGTGATCCTAGATATAATTGAATGCATTATATTTTGTACTAAGGTATTTTCAATATCTTGTGTACCACTTGATGTATAAATTATTGATGCTCCCAGTTCCACTAGGTAATTACCATTTGAAAGTAGATTTTCGATGTATTTGAATTTCATAAAGTATAACTTATTTTAGTTGCAGAATGAGAAGAGTAAGAATAAGGTAGTAGAGATTATACCAGAAAATTTGCATTACCAGCATACGCATACATTTGAACAGAGAAGGCAAAACTGGATCACCAAGAATAGTTCTCATCGAGATGGATCAACAATTGATTACGTAAGTTTTTTCATTTGAATAATAGAAATGTTTGTTTTGCCAATATTAATACCAAGCTGTAGTTTGATTGATGGATTATGTACTGCACATTTAATAACTATTGGCAAACAGGTCTACCATCATCTGGAGACAAAGGAAAAGTTTCGATCTATGATAGAGGTTTATAAGTTTGTTCTATATGGAGAAATTCCTGAAAAAATAAAAAAACAAGTGAAAAGGGAGAATCATTGCATGTCAGCTCAATAAAGTTAGATTAGAATAAATAATGAAATCGACTATATTTATGCATTGTCACTAAAAGGTTTTAGTTTACAGGAAACACCAATACGTAAAACACGTATGCGCGGTAATAAATTGATCAAACACTATGTGGTTGGAACATGTGAATCTTGCAATGGAGTTTACATAAAAGATCGTAGTGGAGTTAATTATTTATCTGAACGTGACATCCCTTCCAACATAGGTAAGCAAAGTTAAGAAAATCAAAATAAAACAAATAGTTCCTCCATATATTGTTGTTATTTTTGTTTTTTTCATGTTCATTATCATAACTGCCTGGTTGATACTTATAATTTTGTATTATTTTTGTGGCCAGAAAAAAAGAGAAAAAAGAGAAAATGAAGATTTGTTTGGGCATCAACAAGTCAACTTGGGAATTGATGCATTAAGTGCACATGTGAACTCAGGAGAAGTTGCAATAAGTACTCCTGTGAAATCCTTTTTTTACCTTTGGGATTTTGAGCTCTTACAGTAGGGACACAGTGCAAAACATTTCTAGGTATAATTGTAATTGTATTAGTTAATAGGCTGAATGTCGACTAATATTATTTGTCTTTCATTATTTAAGAAAAGTACTGAATTCTAACTTTTTCCCATTTCTAAGACTAAATATATTGTTTAATGTAAAACTTATAGTATTGCTTTTGTCCTAATACTATTGCCCATATTAATAATTTAAAATATAATAAATTTGGGTCAAATAAATCTAATACAATATATATATATATATATATATATTCTAAAAGTACGAAGGTCTTTACAAATGTTAATTGATTTTTTTTCCTTCATTAAAAGACTCTACACTAGGAAAAACTTACATTTACAATTTTATTAAGGAGTCCTGAAATATGTGGTAAGAGAAATATATGTTTAAAAAATTAAGGAGCTTTAAAACATTTTGTAAGATCAAAAGATATGGTAAGAGGTGTTAGAAGAATTAGCAATTAAGGGAATCCTAAAATATATGCCAAGAAGAATATATATATTAAGAGTTCTATGATAAGTCTATAGAAGAAGAATAATTTTTTCTCCATATTTAGGTAATATTTTCTTGGAGAAAAAAGTTTTTTCTAGGGAAGATTATTCTCCCAAATAACTCATATGTAGGTTAATTGACTAAACAAATTTATATATTATGAGTATTTTTATAATTATTTATCTTTGTTGTTGCCATTCAAGGTTTCTTTGTTAATTTGTGCTTAATGCCCTGGTGTTTTGATCCAAACAACATGTTCAAAATTTCAGTTCAATCATATTATGTAATGGTACATCAAGAGATTGGACTCACTAGATGAAGTCGTTCATGTAAAAATAGTTATTCTTCCTTTTTAGATTCAAAATTGATGAACAGGAGTTTGCTGAAAAGAAGAGAAGGTGAATAAGACACCATTGTGTAGCTCTAACCAGATTTGCTTTACACTATTAATTTATTGATAAATTTATAGTTTTATGTTATGCAATATGTAAAAAAAAAAATACAATTCTCTTCTCATCTATGGTATAATTGTAATGACCCTTTACGTCATTTTTGTATTATTGCCTTTTTTTCATCATTTACATCGTTCCTATAGCGACCCTAAGTTATTTATGCTTTGTTGAGACTGACAGTTTAGTCACCCAGTCGTTCATTTGGATTCTCTGCATCTTTATGTGTTTTGGAGCTTTCGAAACTTGAACGGTTGACTTTGGTCAAAATTTCTTGAAGACGGCCTCTGAAAGCAATTCTGATTTTTTCATCATCTCTAAATGTTGAGTTTGGTTTAGAAGGACCCTTGGTGCGGATTTGAGGCTTTTGAGCTCATCCTAAGCCCTCTTGTGGAGTATTACTCAAAATAGAGGTTGGATGTGGGACCCATTTTTTATCGAGATTACCTCAATTGGAATTTTCGACATCGTCTTCGAGTCTGAAATGACTAATTTTGTGGGGTAGCGTATAGTGTTTTCACACACAGGGTTCGAACCTCGTTTGGATATTTGAACAATTGTTGTTCTAGCTGATGCACCAGCATTTGGTGTAGGTGACCTTCCTCATCATCGTCATGATGAAGCCTCCGTGAGCACGGAGGGTTACTATACTTGGCAATCGTGGTCGCGATCGCGATGAGTAGTTGATCGGGGTTGACCGTATTTAATCTTTGCGGTCGTGAGTGTTGACCTCTATAATTCTGTAGGTCATTTAACCTACGATACACGATCGCGTCATTAGACCCCCGTGTTCGCAATGAGTAAGTTCTTTTGTTGTTTTAAATAAACACTAGACGCGAACTAGCTCCATTCCTCAACTTCAAATTACGATTTTGGGAGCTTCACAACTCCAAATTGGAAAATTCTTGTTGGTATTTGTATGGGATGTCCCAGGCTTCGTGTTTGAGTGTTCGGTGACTTGTGGGGAGAGTTGTGCGGAGGTAAATTTCACCTCGAAGGATGTAAATTATTGCTTTAATGGAGAATTCTTGGTGTTTTGCTTGCATGTGGTTGTTTGCTGCATTTCAAGCCTTTAATTGTGTCTCATTTTGGGACACAAGTTTGGTAAGTTAAATTCAACCTTTTTTATAGAGTCAATTTAGGGATTCTCAGTGTGAGTCCCAAATTCTCATTTTTACTCAATTTTGGGTCCATCTCTAATTGTTGTTCTCTTGGTGAACAAAGCAACATGCCTTCAAGACGTGGCATCAACCTTTCCAATGCGGAGACAAAAATCAATGCCCCCTACGAATGTGGCCTAAGGCATGTGAAGGTGAAGTGGAACACATGTTGCACCAGCTGGTGCAACATCAGCTATACCACAATGCTCAAACTCCCCGACAGGGTGCTCAGGATTCATTTGGAACCTCGTGCATGGATATGAAATACGCTACCTTATAAAATTTAGCATTCCGGACTCATTGGAGATGTCAATATTCCAAGTGAGGTCTTCTCGATGAAAAGTAGATCCCACACTCAAAATCCATTTTAATTCTAATTATACAAGGGGTCTCGAGAAGAGATCGGAAGCCTCGAGATTTTCACCAAAGATCCTTCTAGATCAAAACCGACGTTCCAGAGCTATCAAAACAATCAGCGTTCTATTCTTAGGTTGTCTGCTAAAGTTTTGATCGAAATCGACCATTCAAATTTAGAAGCTCCAAAATATGGAAACTTGCATAAAATCCAAATGAACAACCAGGTGATCAAACTATCAGTTCTACAAGTTGTAAATGAGTTGGGTTCACTACATTATAGCTCTAAACGTTGAAAAGATAAAAAAACTGAGAAAATGAATTGAAGGGTCATTATAGATATAGATTCATGTGATATATCATATAATACTTGACTACATATTACGTATATATGCACAATGAGTTATTCATATAACCTTCTATAGGTATATGTGAAGTTCATCAATGAATTCTCTATCATCCAGTGAATCCAAAGGATTATCTCTAATTCTCTCTTAAGATTTCACCCAAATTTCTAGGGTTTTATATGATTCTTCGTGGATTCACTTATTTATGGTTTAATTGATTATATTTGATCTTCTAATTCATGATTTGATTCAAATTACATATTTTCAAGATATTTCATATAAAACCATGCTACATAACTATTTTATGATCATAAATTTAGTTTTGAAGATTATGCATGCATAAAGGGATTATAGTTACTATGATTCTTGGGTGCTTCCGAATAAAGTATCTCAGATTTATGAAACTAGGTTGCTTCTGATTGAAATATTCCTATTATGAAAGATTTGTATGATTTATCCACTTCCAATTGAAGTGCAATTTTACTAAGAATAGATTATCATTATTTAGATGATTTGGTATAAGTGTCTATTAAAACATCGAATATGTTATGAAATCATGGTATTTTGAAGGAACTATTTTTCACGACCCAAGGAGCTATGAAAGAAGGGGATTCTACTTTCCAAGATAGAATCCGTACACATCATCTTTTCCTAAGGTGGATCCACTAGCTAGGTCACTTAAGACAATCCTACTGGGCACGTAGTTTGAGACTAGAGGTTGCTACTAGAGACTACCCTATTTGAGCGTCCACTGCAAATCCCTCGGTGATAAGTCTAAATCCCAATTAAATAGATACAATGAAAATTATAATGACATAGGAAATTCCACATCTTAAAGATAAAAACATAAAACAACTCCTTAAATTATAATTCAAGCATAGGTGAGAAAACCTTTCACCAATGTGAATCCATATGGGAGAAATACCTTTCACAATCATGATCATATTTGTATGTGAGTAAAACTTTCACAACAACATCGACACTTTCATCTAAAAGCACCCTATAATCATCATTTTTATAAGACATGCATAATCCTTCCAAATTAATAGTTCATAGGTTCATGGGTTCTTCATAGTTCATAGTCTAAAAATCATGAATCATGCTTGAGTCCATATGATATCAACAGAAGATCATGTAATTACATTATATTAGGCAATAGAAGATTGAAACAACACTTTGAATCAAAATTTGGGTGAAATCCCATGCAAAATTAAGAAGAACCCTAATTTGACCAATTGAATTTGAATTGACGAATTAAAAACCTCGGGGACCCCATGGAGGAATGGACTTCATGGGTGAATACCCACATATCGTGCTACTCAAAGCCCAAGATGAATGGTGAATTTATTACCTTGGAGTGAACCCTAGCTTTTTCTTCTCCCTTAGGTTAAGAGGAATTTAGGAGAATGAATTTTATCGGGTTTTAGGAAAATAGGAGAATGAATTTGAAATGGGTAGATTTAGGACTTAAAGTATTAATATAGGGCTTAGGATGAAGGCCAAAACGACATAGCATATGCTTAAATCATATAGGAAAAGACCCAAAAGCCCTTGAGAAATATTTGTCGGAACTGGTCTACATGTGTGACCTACGGACCGTAAAACTTTCTACGGTCTATACTGGTCAACCGTAGACCAAGTTTTTGGAACTTAAAATCACCAAATTTTTGAAGAGACCTTTCTAAGGTCCGTGGGACATTCTACTGTCCGTAAACCCTAACCGTAGAACTCAATATTAACCCAGAATCTTACTAAGTCTGGATAGCTTCTACGGCACACATCTATGATCCGTAGATCACTCGACGGACTGTATTTTTCATCCATAAGATAAGATACTGGGACTTAATTTTCAAAAAATATTTTTCCATTCCGACGAGATTTGTCTACAACCTGTAGAAATTTCGACGAACCGTAGAATTGTCTCATAAACATGAAACACTAGCCAAAATTGATGCAACCTTTTTGAAATCAAAGGAGTTATAATATCTCACCCCTGGGAACATTCGTCCTTTAATGGAACTCAAGGCAACCTACAGAGGGTAGGAGAAGAGATCTAACAACCAAACATGAATGCAATCACATAAGTGCACATAATGAAAGAGGAAATCTACTCCAAGTTAAAACATACTCATACATCATTTCATAAGACATACATGCATGCATATGGAAACATGAGAATGACTAAGACATATGAATCCACAATAATGAGCCATGAGAAGCTAAATACCTCAAGCTAGGGTAGAATTAGAGGGAAAGAGATGAGGATATCGGGACATCATATCGGCCTCGACCACAACACTTTTACGGATGTAACTTCCTTGTTCCTCAACTTTCTAACTTGCCGGTAAAAAATCTTAACTAGAACTTCTTCATATTAAATACTTTCCTTTATACCAAGAATCTCCAATGGTAGAATAGATTTCGGATGACCGATACACTTCTTCAATAAGGACACATGGACTACTGGATGCACATACGATAAATTGGAAGGTAAGTTGAATTCATAAGCCACCTTGCCTATACGCCTCAACACTTGATAAGGAAAAACATAACGGGAAACTAAGCTTTCCTTTTTTACCAAACCTCATGACACTCTTCATAGGTAAATTTTTTAAGTAAATCTAATCATCAACATCAAACTCAAGATCCCTTCTTCTAAAATCGGCATAGGACTTTGAGCCATTTTCAACCTTTCTCTAATAAACCGAACTTTCTCCATAGCCTCATGTAAAAAATCAGGACCTATCAAAGCAAGCTCAACAACTTCAAACCATCCTATAAGAGATCTACACCTCCTACCATAAACACTACTAAAAAAATAGTGTTTAACGACAGATATTAGCGACGGACTATATTCCGTCACTACATAACGATAGATTTGCAACAGAATAAGCATTTTGGTGCAAAATTATCAAATAACTTTTTGAGTTATAATATATTGATGGATTTACAACAGAATATTTATTTTATCGTTAAATATAAGCGCAAAATTTTGGCACCTAATTTTCACTACAGTTTAATAACAAAGTAGGGGTGACTAATTTAATTAATATAGGGCAACAGGATTAGTGACGGAAAAAAGGTTGCGAAACTTTTAAATATATTTTTATAAAATTTATATTATATAGTGACGAAAATATCCGTCATTATATTTTTTTTCTAAATAGATACATTTATTTAAAAGCGACGGATGTTAGAATCCGTCAGTAAATCCGTTGCAACTATTTTTAAAGTCATATATTCTAGGGGACAAAATTATTTCAACATTTTCAAGTCTCTTCTGAAACTTTCACTCTCAAGATACAATGAAGCCTCCCTAGCTCCAATGAAGCCTCCCTAGCTCCAATGAAGCTTCCATATCTTTCCAAGTTTTCGTTGCAAACATTTTAAAGTCTCCATCTCGAAAGGTAAGCGCTCAAACTCTCATCTCCATTTTAATTTCATTTAGCTCTCCATCTCAATAGGGTTGAGGTATTTTGAAAATAGGAGTACCTTTAACCCTAAACTCAACACATATGGTTTCAACTCTTCTTTCTGCAAAATAGGAACCCCAACTGGGAATTTCGGTCAGAAACTAGTTCCTGCATTTGGATATCAGATTCACAGGATTTGGGTATCAATTGTTTCATTCGACAAACCCATTGTTTTTTAGTTTCAACCCGTCTTCTGAAAATAGAGATTTTAGTGGTTTGGGTGTAAGAATATATGATATTTTAACTCTGAACTCTTTCCATTTCATTTAGCTTGAAGTAAGACAACGATTTTCTCAAAATAGGAGTTTTAGAAATTTGATTGTTCTGAAAATAGGGTTTTTTTTATAAGTAAAGTTTTCTGAAAATAGGGGTTAGGGTTCAAGCAAGAATTTGGATTTCAATGTTGGGTACATTTAGAAAGAAGAGTGTGTTTAGCGGTAAATGGTCATGAGAAAAAAATGATTACTTTATATGAAGATGCTCAATGTGACTAGGGTGGCTTTTTGATGTGGTATTAATCTTTCTTTGTGTATCTAAAATCAGGCCGAGTACCCTGAAATCACAGTGATTGATAATAGTCAGCTTTACAGTTAATACACACTGTGTCCTAATCATCCCGAAATTTTATGTGAATTTCATCGACTTCTCAAAAGTCGAGGTCTTACACCTAGTTGGACAAAACAGGGAGTATGTTGCCTCATGTAGAGTATTACAAAAGGACATAACCGTATGGCCTAGGAAAACGGCTCCTCTATCATATCTTCTCCTGTACGGCATACGAAAACATTAAATTATGGATTTAAATATTCAATTTGTTTACACTATTCTGATTTGTTTTAAATTATGGATCTAAAGGACTTAACCGTATGTCATATTTGCTCATGACCATTTTACATTGATTGCAGATTGATTTGTTTTAGTTTTATACTGCAACTAAATTTTATTGTTGTGACCACTGACTACCGACTCATTCTCTCTGGTAAAAGGTATCTCTCTTTTTCTCACCTCCATAATAGCTTCTTTTTTTCTAGAAAAATGTGTTAATATAATTGTTTTATTTACACTTTTTTGTGATTCATTTTTTGGTAATAAATAATGTTAGTGTAATATTGAATCTAGTGCTTAAAATCTACTTCTCATTGATTTTGGTATTCTGATTTAAGGATCTTTTGAACTTGTATGCTATCAAACTTCTTTTTGGTTTTGCGATTGATATTCTAAAGTGGTTCTTTATGTTTTTCTCACTTGAAATGTACTCGAGCCGAGAGTTTATTAAAACAACCTCTCTATCTAAGTCAAAAATATTAGATTAGACATTTGATAATCACCAAAATTTTATGTTCAAGGAGAGAATGATCAATTTATACACGATAAAGTCTAGGCTAGAGATGGTACAAGATTTGTTGTGTTACAATCATTTATGGATATTTGGGCTAGACTATCAACAATGAACTTTGCAAAATCATGTCTAGTTTTTTTTGGTAACTAGCAATTTTATTCATCACCAAGTAATCTTTACAAAACATCAAGTTAACACAACTCTCTTAGTCTAAGCAGAACCAAAAATACTCAGAAAGTAGCTCTACTATGGCTACTATACCTTCATTTATACTACAATACTCCCTAGATTTGCTTCACCTTTGAATCTGCATTGCATTAGTTTGGCCTTGATTTCAGGATTAGCTCTCATTGTGAAAATTCATGCTACTTCTTTGGCAATGGAATCACTTGACTTCTCCTTTCCTTAAAAAAATATGTTGTTTCTTTCACTCCAGATTGCGTAGGTATACTCAGCATATACCAACCTAATTGTTTGAGCTTGTGTGGATTTCCCTACATCCAATTATTTAGTGAATCTTAAGAGACGGATAGCCAGAATCATATTTGATCTTATTACGAAATGCATAAGATTGATGGACAAGTATATTTCTTTTGAGCATTCTAGCAGTTTGATTAAGTTCATAAAATGTTAATCTTACTATTTTTTTTTTCATATTTTCAACTAGAATATGAATAAGAATCTAAAAGTTGATGGTGATGAGGATTCAGTATTAATGGAAGTTTCCATAACTGTTTCTCGCACGTGATAAATCAAAAGCTAATGTTTTAGAGGTAAGTTTTGGAAAATTTTCTTTAATTATAAATTTTTTATTTTAATTCCCTTAAAGACATGAAATAAAAATATACCACCCCTCTCCCCCCCCCCCCTCAAATTTATGTGATGTAATTTGACTAGACATGGAGTATACGAAATATGAAAAGACTTTGATATGTTCTAAATCATCCTCAAAATAAATAATTTTTTGAAAATATAAGGGTACACTTGTTGCAAAATGGATTTGCAACTAAGAGAAAATCAACGAAACAGTAACTTAGGGCTAAGAAGAATAAATAAAAGAAAAAAACTGAATAAAAGATAAACTAGATTAACTGATTGTATTGCAATTCCTGATCTCATAATGCAGTGACAGGTACAGATATAGGCCTTGGCCACGCCTCTCCACTCAGGATACTTAACACAACCGTACTATCCTAACTGTTCCAAAATAAATAAAACTTAAATGCAATAAATAAATACTACAACTGGACTAAATTGTAAAATGCCCTTCTTGCGTAACTAACTTCTTCATGAGTTGTTAAGTAGCACTGCATCAGCTCAGTGTACAACCACTTCACTATCAGCAATGTCAAAATTGCAACATTCTCCCTCCTTAAAAATCTTCCTTGTCCTCAAGGAAGAAAAGTTGGGAACCTGAGCTTCATTTTAGCAAAATCTTCCCAAGTAGCTTGTTCATATGGCATGTCCTTCCATTGCACTAAGATTTGAGCTACCGCCTTATTACCCCTTTTTATCATCCTTCTAGCTAACACCTTATCTGGCTCTACACAATAGGGACTTGCAATGTCTACTAAGGGAGGGTGGTTAAGTACTTCAGGAACTACATGTTGAGAATTGATTCAAAAAAGAGTCTAAGTTACTGATTATTTACTGTGAGTTTAAATAATTCTTTTACTAGAGTTGAAAGAGTCTTTGTTAGGTTGTTATTTGGTTGCTATTTTTCTGGCACTTTCCTAGTTTCTAGTCAAGTGAGAGTCATGGAGAGGTATTATCTTCCTAAGTCTGTAAGCCTATAAAGGCAGATGTTTCCAGTTAATAAACTAAGCACTTATACAAAGTATTTGCTCCATCTTCTTTGTGCAGCTCTAAGTGTTGTAGTTAAAGAACCTATGTTTTTCCTACATTGTGGTATCAGAGCAAGCGTTCAGTCTTTGACTGGGCGACAAAGAGATAAGAAACAGCCAGGGAGTGAAATATAAGAAGAAAAAAAAAGTTATGGCAGCAAATGGTATATCCTCTTCTTCACAACGCCTCATACCCGTCTTCAATGGTGAGAAGTATTAGTTTTGGAGCATTAAGATGAAGACCTTGTTTAGGTCTCAAGAATTGTAGGACTTGATCGAAGATGGGTTCACTGATGTAGAAGAGCTGGATGCAGAGGAAGGGAAGAGATTAAAAGAAATCAGAAAGAAGGATGCAAAAGCTTTGTTCTTTATGCAACAAGCTGATCATGAGATAATTTTCTCAAGAATTGCAGCAGCTACTACCTTAAGAGATGCTTGGCTGATTTTGAAAACTGAGTTTCAAGGTTCCTCAAAGGTAATTACTGTGAAACTACAATCTCTTCGTCGTGATTTTGAAACATTGTTCATGAAAAATAATGAATCTGTCCAAGACTTTTTATCAAGAGTTAGTGTAATTGTAAGTCAAATGAAGTCATATGGTGAAGATATAGGTGATAAAATTTTAGTTTTAAAAGTTTTAAGAAGTTTACCTCCAAAGTTTGATCATGTGGTTGCAGCCATAGAGGAATCAAAAGACGTATCTAAGTTTTCATTTGATGAACTAATGGGCTCTTTGCAATCTCATGAGTCACGGATCAATAAGTCAATAGAGAGAATTGAAGAACAAGCTTTTCAAGTGAAGGAAGAGCATCCAATTCAGAATGAGAAGTCGTTAGAACAAGGAGCACGAGGACGTGGCAGAGGCTCTTTTAAAGGCAGAGGACGTGGTAGGGGCAGAAGCCAATCTGGGTGGATAAATAACCACAGAAGTGGAGTGCAGTGTTACAATTGTCATAGGTTTGGCCATATAGAAGCTAACTGCTGGTATAAAAATGATCAAGCTAGTTATGTGGAGGAAGAGGAAGAAGAAAGCGTGCTTTTCATGGCTCGCTCTACCACTATAGATTACAAGACTGATGTTTGGTTTGTGGATAGTGGAAGCTCCCATCACATGACCGGTGAAAGAAAAGGATTTAAAGACTTAGATGAGACAAAAAAGAGGCGAATTTGGCTTGGTGATAATAAAGAAATTCAAGTCGAAGGTGAAGGTACTATTGTTGTCCAGACTAGTCAAGGTAAAGTGAAACTTATTCAAAATGTGTTATTTGCTCCTAGTTTGGCACATAACTTTCCAAGTGTTAGGCAATTGTTGAGTTGTGGATTCTCTGTCTTGTCTGATGATGACTTATGTGTTATTAAGAATAAGAAGTCTGGTCAAATCTTAGCAAATATTCACATGACAGATAATAAAATGTTTCCACTTGAAGTTTCAAAAGTTGAACAAGCCTTGATTGTTAGTGAGAAAAGTCTTGACGAATCTAAGTTGTGGTATTTGCGTTATGGACACTTGAATATGAATGGATTGAGATTGCTAAGTCAAAATAAGATGGTTCATTGTTTGCCAAATATAGGATCTGTTGAAAATACATGTGAAGGTTGTATATATGGTAAACAACATAGAATTCTTTTCCTGTTGGAAGATCCTTAAGAGCTACTAGCTGTCTTGAAATTGTTCATGCAGATTTGTGTGGTCCTACGAACACAAAATCTCTTGCTAGTTCTCGATATTTTTGTTACTAACTGATGATTACAGTCGGATGAGTTGGGTATATTTTTTGAAGCTCAAATCAGAAACTTTTGCAAGCGTTACAAAATGCAAGGCGTTGGTTGGAAATCAAGTTGGTATCAAAGTTAAGGTTCTACGTACCGACAGAGGAGGTGAGTTCTTATCACAAGAATTTAAGTTATTTTGTGAAGAAAATGGAATTCACAGGGAATTGACTGCACCGTACACTCCTGAGAAAAATGGGTTTGTTGAGCGGATGAATTGAACTGTAGTGGAGATGGCCAGGAGCATGTTAAACAGTAAAGATCTTCCAATTCAGTTTGGGTCTGAGGCTGTTCATACTGCAGTCTGCTTAATATCTCTCCGACCAAAGCAGTCATGGGTCGGACACCTTTTGAAATCTGGAAAGGTAGAAAGCCATGGGTAAGTCATTTAAGAATTTTTGGGTGTATTGCATATGCTCAAATAAATTCTCAACATCGTAAAAAGCTTGATGAAAAATCTGAAAATTGTATCTTTTTCGGATATTGTTCTGAATCTAAGGCTTTTAGATTGTATAATCCCACAAATGGTAAGGTGATTATCAGGAGAGACATTGTATTTGATGAAAATACTTGCTGGAAATGGGAAAGCAACAATAAAAGTCCACAAGCTACAATGGAAGATGAAGTCTTTCCTAGTGAATAAGTAAGTCAATCTCTTGCTAATAGTAGTCAGTCTCTTACTAATACACTAAGCCACTCTTCAGGAAACTCCAGCGAGACAAGTCCAAGGTGTAGCAGCCCAACATTGATGGTGCCTGACTCAGAAGGTTCCAGTGAAACTCCTCCACGGAAGTTTAGATCACTTTCAGATATTTATGAAACATGTAGCTTTGCTTTATTCGGTGCAGACCCAGCTAGCTTTCAGGAAGCTTCAACAAAAATGGAATGGAGGTTTGCAATGGAAGAAGAGCTTATGACAATAAGAAAAATGGGACATGGGACTTGGTGAACCTTCCAGATGGAAAAAATGTTATCGGAGTAAAATGGGTGTTCAAGACAAAGTACCATGTTGACGGAAGTGTGCAGAAACACAAAGCTAGATTGGTCGCAAAAGGATATTCACAGAAACAAGGTATTGACTTTGATGAAACTTTCTCTCCGGTTGCTCGCTTTGAAACAATAAGAATCCTTTTAGCTTTGGCTGTACAATTAAAGTGGAAGGTTTATCAATTTGATCTTAAGTCTGCATTCCTTAATGGTGATTTGAAAGAAGAAGTGTGTAACACAGTCAGATGGTTATGTGGAGAAAGGAAAGGATAATAAAGTATACAAGTTGAGGAAAGCACTCTATGGGCTAAAACAAGCTCCTCGCACATGGTACATCAAAATTGATTCACATTTCAGACAAAATGGTTTTGAAAGAAGTAAGAATGAGCCAACTTTATATGTGAAGAAATATGAAAAAATGATCTATTGTTGGTGTGTTTGTATGTTGATGATATGATCTATATGGGTTCATCTTACTCTCTTTTATGTGATTTCAAATCTTCTATGATGAAAAAATTTGAAATGACGGATTTGGGAGTGTTGCATTATTTTCTTGGACTTGAAGTGAAGCAGGAAGAAGATGGAATTTTCATATCTCAAAGGAAGTATGCCACTGATCTGTTCAAAAGATTTAACATGCTTAACTGCAAAAGATTGGCTACTCCTATGAATGTAAATGAGAAGCTGCAACTTGAGGATGGTATTGAAAAAGATGAAGGAAGTTACTTTAGAAGTTTAGTTGGAGGCTTAATTTACTTGACACACACTCGTCCTGATATATCATTTTCTGTTGGAATGATTTCAAGGTTTATGCATAGGCCTTCGAAGCATCATCTTGGAGCAGCTAAAAGAGTCTTGCGCTATGTTGCTGGAACTACAGGATTTGGACTATGGTACTTTCGAAGTACTAATTTTAATCTCTATGGTTTTGAAGATACTGATTGGGAAGGGAATGCGAACAATAGAAAGAGTGTTTCTGGGAACCTTTTCACTCTTGGTTCTGCAGCTATTACTTGGCGCTCAAAGAAACAATAAACAACGGCGTTGTCTTCTTCCGAGGCTGAATATGTTGCAGCAACATCTTCAACATGTCAAGTGTTGTGGCTGAGGAAATTACTTTCTGATCTTCATCAAGAACAAAAGGGAGCAACAATAATTTTCTGTGATAATTTATCAGCAATTGCAATGGCTAAAAATATTGTTTGTCATGGAAGATCAAAACACATAGATATTCGGCATCATTTTCATCCGTGATGTTGTTGCAGAAGGGCTGCTTGAGTTGAAGAGCTGTAGAACAGAAGAATAGGTGGCATATATTCTTACTAAAGCACTTGCTCAGGCAAAGCACAATTTCTTTATGTTATGCCTTGGCGTATGTGATTTTGAATCAAGGGGGAGTGTTGAGAATTGATTCATAAAAGAGTCTAATTACTGATTATTTACTGTGAGTTTGAATAAGTCTTTTACTAGAGTTGAAAGAGTCTTTGTTGGGTTGTTATTTGGTTGCTATTTTTCTGGCACTTTCCTAGTTTCTAGTCAAGTGGGAGTCATGGAGAGGTATTATCTTCCTAAGTCTGTAAGCCTACAAAGGCAGATGTTTCCAGTGATTAAAGTAAGCACTTCTACAAAGTATTTCTGTCATCTTCTTTGTGCAGCTCTAAGTGTTGTAGTTAAAGAACCTCTGTTTTTCCTGCACTGCATAGCAAGGTTTCAACTGAGAAACATGAAAGGTAGGATGTATGGCCACATGCGCAGGTAGGGAAAGTTTATAAGCCACCTTTCCTATCCTTTGTATCACCTGGTAAGGCCCATAATACTTAGTTACATGTTTTATGAAAGTTTGATTAGACAAAGTAGTTTGTCTATAAGGCTGAATCTTGAGGTAAAACCAGTATCCTTCTTGAAACTGCCTATCACTTCTATGTTTGTTAGCCATGTCTGTCATTCTTTGTTGTGCCCTAGCTAAATGAAATCTTAACAACTGAGTTTTCAACTCTCTGGTAATCAAACTTCTATCAACTTCTTCATCCACAGCCTCACTAGGAAAGTAAGGCAAGTGTGTAGGGGGTTGTTGTCCATTAAGTGCCTCATATGGACTGGTTTGTATAGCTGAATGAAAAACATAGACCCTTCTGTCTCTTTTCACTCTATTCAACCTGTGTCAATCTTCTGCTCCTATCTATATTGAAATTTGCCACTGGTTCTTTCCTAATCCCTGTATTTTTAGTAAAAGCGGGGTTGTAACCACCCTTCTGGAAAGAACCACCCCCACTAGACATGATGGTTTTAGACAACCTCATTTGAGCATGCAACTGTGGCTCTGTGTTTCTAGCCAACTGGTAAGATTGAGGAAGTGTAAAAGGACCATGGTTTTTCACAATAAATCCAAATTCTTATTTTAACACTGTAATGAACCCACTGTTGGCATGTTCAGGCAAGATAGTTAGCCGAGTCATAATCCTATCAAACTCATTTTGATAGTCCTCCACAGACCCATGTTGTTTTACCAACTTAAACACAGACATTGGGTCTTCATAATCACCCCCAAATCTATCCATCAAGTCCTACACATACTCATCCCAAGTTCGATAAGGTAAGTGAAACCTGCTCTTACGGAAAGACAGATGCCATTCTATAGCTGTGTTATCAAAGTGTAAAGCGGCTACTCTAACCTTTTGACTCACTGGGGTATCAACGTACGAGAAGAATTGATATGCCTTATACATCCATATTTTAAGATTTGTACCATCAAATTGAGGGAAATCTACCTTTTGTTAGGTGAGTCATGGATCCACTATTGTGACTCATAGGAGATTGGTTGGCAGTGGCATTGAACCCTCCCCCTGCTTGGCCTTGGGCTGGAATTTGGCCTGGATAAGCAAAGAATTGTTGACCCCTACTATTACCTTGTTACTGATGGTGTTGTTCGCCTACTGGTGTTTGGTATAGCTGATACTGTGAAGTACCATACTGGTAGCCTCATGGAGATAGAAATCCTTGTGGATTTCCCGCAGAAACAGAAGTATTCCAAACCATGGGGTTACCATATGGGGTGTAAATATCACTTGGCCAGCAATGGCCTTCTCATGTTGCTCTTCAATCTGATTCTATCTAACTGTAAAGTTAGCCAATTCCAATGTCATACGATCGAACATATCCTTTATCTCATTCATGTCGTTAGCCATGGTTCCCACAGATCTCAGGACAGTGCTCTAATACCAAATGGTGAAAAATTGATTTGCAACTAAGAGAAAATCAATGAAACAGTAACTTAGGGCTAATAAGAAGAAAGAACAGAAAAAACTGAACAAAAGAGAAACTAGATTAACTGATTTTATTGCAATTCCTGATCTCATAATGCGGTGACAGGTACAGACATAGGCCCTAGCCACGCCTCTCTACTTAGGAGTCCTAACACAAACGTACTATCCTAACTTCTCCAAAATAAATAAAACTTAAATGCAATAAATAAAAACTACAACTGGACTAAACTGTAAAATGCCCTTCTTGCGTAACTAACTTCTTCATGAGTTGTTAAGTACCACTGCATCAGCTCAGTGTACAACCACTTCACTATCAGCAATATCAAAATTGCAACATTTCTCCCTCCTTAAAAATCTTCCTTGTCATCAAGGAAGATAAGTTGGGAACCTGAGCTTCATTTTAGCAAAATCTTCCCAAGTAGCTTGTTCATATGGCATGTCCTTCCATTGTACTATGATTTGAGCTACGACCTTATTACTCCTTTTTATCATCCTTTTGGGTAACACCTTATCTGGCTCTACACAATAGGGACTTGCAATGTCTACTAAGGGAGGGTGGTTAAGTACTTCAGGAACTGTATAGCAAGGTTTCCACTAAGAAACATGAAAGGTAGGATGTATGGCCACATGCGCAAGTAGGGAAAGTTTATAAGCCACCTTTCCTATCCTTTGTATCACCTGGTAAGGCCCATAATACTTAGCTGCAAGTTTGTTGAAAGTCTGATTAGAAAAAGTAGTTTGTCTATAAGGCTGAATCTTGAGGTATAGCCAATTGCCTTCTTGAAACTGCCTATCACTTCTATGTTTGTTAGCCATGTCTGTCATTCTTTGTTGCGCCCTGGCTAAATGAAACCTTAACAACTGAGTTTTAAACTCTCTGGTAATTAAACTACTATCAACTTCTTCATCCACAGCCTCACCAGGCAAGTAAAGCAAGTGTGTATGGGGTTGTTGTCCATTAAGTGCCTCATATGGACTTGTTTGTATAGCTGAATGAAAAGTTGTATTGTACCACCACTCGGCCAAAGAGAGATGTATGCTTCAATCCTTCTGACTATCAGTACAGTAGCATCTTAAATAAGTCTCCAACATTTTGTAGACTACCTCAATTTGCCCATCAGACTAAGGATGATAAGCTGTTGAAATACTCAACTCTGCCCCTTGCATAACAAACAGATCCTGCCAGAACCTGCTAATAAAAATAGGGGCCCTGTCACTAACCACATTCTCAAGCATTCCATGAAATTTAAATATTTATCCATGAAATTCTGAGCAAAGGTCAACGTAGTGTAGGGATGTGTTAATACAATGAAGCATATTTGGTTAGCCTATCGACCACCACTAGAATAGTGGTCTTTCCCTGAGACTTAGGTAGCCCATCAATAAAGTCCATTCTTATACTTGCCCATGCTGTGTAAGGGATCTGTAGTGGTTGCAACAAGCCAGGATAAGCTGCATGAGCACTCTTGCTTCTTTGACATATTGCACATTGTCTGATATAAGATACCACTTCATCTTTATGGCCCTTCCAATATAACAACCCTGCTAGCTTCCTATACGTATTGGCCATTCCAGAGTGTCCCCTCTTTGGTGAATCATGCCATACTTTGATTAGATCTTGCCTCAACTAAGAATCATCCCCTACCATCAACTTCTCATGCTTCCTGAGTTGCTGGTGACTGTAAGCGTAGCCCTTGTATTCACCCGTGTGACTCTGAATCTTGTCAATTAACTCAGATAAGTACCCATATTTGATCCAACTATCTTTAATTCTATGAAAAAGAGTAGAGTCTACAGGTGTTATGGCTACAAGGAACACCTCAATCATAGGCAAATTGGACAAAGCATCAACTACGTTGTTCTCCCTTCCCTTCTTTTACTCAATCTCAAAATCATATTGCATTAGTTTGGCCACCTATTTCATTTGGAACCCACTATGTAGTTTCTGATCCAAAAGGTATTTGAGGGCCCTTTGATTGGTCCTTATAATAAAGGGTCTTCCCGGTAAATATTGTGACCATTTAGTAATAGCCATAACCAAAGCCAACAACTCTTTATAATATACAGACAAGGTCAAATGTTTACATGATAATCCTTTGCTGATGAAAGCTATTGGATGACCATCTTGCATCAACACAACTCCTACCCCTAAATCACAAGCATCAGTTTCAACAATGAACTGGATAGAACTAACAGACAATGCTAACACCGGTGCAAAAGTGATAGCATTTTTGAGATCCTCAAGAGCCATGGTAACTTTGTTAGACCAATGGAATTGTTCCTTCTTAAGCAAATCTGTTAGGGGCTTACTTACGATCTCATAATACGTGATAAATTTCCTATAATATCCAGCCAAGCCAAGAAAACCTCTCAATTCCTTGATGTTCCTAGGGATGGGCCACTGTTGCACATCAGCCAGTTTTTTACGATCAGTCTCCACTCCTTCGGTCGAAATGAAATGGCCCAAGTATTCCACTGTATAAGCTCCAAATATACATTTACCCTTCCTTGCCACTAGGTTATGTTGTCGCAGTAGTTCAAAAGTAATCCTCAAGTATTAAATGTTCCTACAAGCTGCAAATAAATACCAAGATATCATTAAAGAATACCAAAATAAATTTTCTAAGGTGATCTTTGAAAACATGATTCATCAAACTCTGGAAACTAGATGGGGCATTAGTGAGACCAAATGGCATCACTAAGTATTCATAATTCCTAGAGTGAGTCCTGAATGCTATTTTGTGAAAGTCCTCACTGGCCATTCTTGTCACCCCTCGAGCATACACCCCGGACGTGGCTGACACTCGAGAACCATTGTTGGCCCCAAGTGAACCCTTGGCCTGGCTTACTACTCAGCGGAAGACTCAAAGCATTAATACAAGGATTCAATGCATCATTACTTAACTGTTTAAAAGATAACTTAGAATGTTTAAAGATGGGTGAACTTCAAACTTGACAGACGAGACAAACCAGCAACAAACAGACTCATCCTGCTCCTCATATCCGCAACCATCTCCGGAGCATATCGGGAAAGTTGGGTGAACTTCAAACTGTACTCATGAACACTTAGCGAATCCTGCTTAAGGGTAAGGAACTCCCTTACCTTGGCTTCTCTCAGTTCACGGGGAAAGCAACGCCCCAAGAAAGCCTCCTCAAACATAGCCCAACTCAAAACTGGTGCACCCTCAACTCTACCCCTCTTCCACTGGTCAAACTAAGTCCTAACAACACTCCTTAGTTGATATGCAACTAGTTCCACTCGATCAACATCGGCAACGTGCATAACCTCAAACACCTTCTACAATTCCTCAATAAAATTTTCCGGATCCTCAGTAGTGCTTGAACCAGTGAAGCTTGGAGGATTCATCCTCAAGAACTCACGGATCCTTGAAGTATCAGCCGCTTCCTGTGGAGCCCCTCTTTGTTGCCCAACTTGGTTGGTCACAGCTTGACTTAACATTCAGATTGCTTCCTGATATTCAGAATTGGTGACCTCTCCTTGGGTTTTCACTTCTGGTGCATTAGGTACACTTTGCTCCTCAATGTTCCTCCTAGCAGGATGAAATCAGACAGCTCTTCGTGGAGGCATGATCAACTGAAAGACACGCGCAAACACGAATTAGAAAGAGACTTTTATAGAGATAAACTGTCACGCCCCGAACTACCCCCAGGAGGTGGACACGGGACCTAGGATCACGAGTGACCTCAAGCTAACCCTGCTGGCATAACATAAGCATACTTAAAGAGAACTGAATCAAAAAACACTGTGCGGAAGCTAATCATACGATAAATCTAAAATGATGGGGATTACCCATACTACATCTGAATATATAAATGCAGAGAGTTTAACAACAACTGAAAAGTCCAACTCAAATACTAAAGCTGATTCTAACTATATCTAAAATAAAGCCTCTAAATGACTAGAAATGCTGGGATATGCCCCAACTAAATCTATTAAAAACTGAAACTATGACTAAAAGCAAAGGAACCATGTTTGTCATCCTCGGAGAATGAGGACTCACCACTAATACTGCTGAGCTGAAGCTCGAGAACCGATCTATGCATGATCTGGAAGTTGAGAACCTGAACCTTCATCACGAGAAGATGTCGCGTAGAGTATGCGTCAGTACTTGAAAGGTACTGAGCATGCATGATAGAGTAAAGCTGAACAATAATCATAACTGAAGAAAGCAATAAGAGCAATGATATAATATGAACTCAATGTAAATACTGAGATATACTGAAATACTGAGCTAACTGAATGAAATGACCAAGTACATGATATGCTGAGTCTGAATACTGAACTGTAACTGATAACCTGGTCAATGCATTAGAATCTGACTGTAGTGTGGGAGCTACTAATAACTGACATAAAACCACATGAGCTAAATGTGGAGTCTGATATATACGCCCCATCGAGAGGACCCAGTATACCCTGCCAGAGGTATAAAGGCATGAATGGTGTGATCACTAAAATGATGCCCACATAGGGGACTTACAACCTACGGGGCACATAGTTCTGGAGTATGAGGGTACGCTGGAACCCTAGTCCACTCGGTATTAAGCTACTCCCAATTGATTATGAAATTAACACATTATGACTGAATGATGTACAACATGGATAGCTCGATGTTCTGACATGCATACGCTGAGAATGCAACAATTATATCTTATAATATGACATTCGTAAAATGAAGCATGTATATAACTGAAATAGCTGGCCTATCATGTGTAATTCATGAACTAAAGGAACTACATAGCTAGGGTTCTGAATTTCATGCAAAAAAGATAGCAACAACATGATAATCTGATTTGGATCATTCTAACAGCTAAAACCCAACAATTTCTAACATTAAAGAAACCCTAGGTCTAGATAATATCAAGGGAATCAAGATTCTGACTGAATTCTAGGGACCTAATGGGTGAAAGAAACCCACTAGTGAAATCCCACATACCTGGTAATGAATTCCACAGAGAAATCTTTCGATTTCGTGGCTGGAACTGAAGAAAATTTATTGCGTTGTTAGACTAGGGCTGGTCGACTCTTTCTCCTCTTTCGCTCTGAGTTTGCTAAATTTTGGAGAATGAATTGACTAGGGTAAGTTCTAATTAAGTTACTAGGCTTAAACTAACAAAAACTACGTAGTTGAGGGGTCAAACGACGTAGTTTAGGGGTCCAACGCATAAGGAAAAGACCAAAAGACCCAGACTTAACTGTTGTCGGACCAACCGACGGACCTGACCGATGCACCGTGGCTGGACTGATGGTCCGTGCTAGTCGTCCGTCGACTGGCGTCTGGGGCTTGGACCTGAAGGCCACGATCCACGGACCTAGACCATGGATCGTGGTCTGACCTACGGACCATAGGTCCTGGCCGTGGGTCATGCCTTGGCTGAATTTTCTGGAGTTCTGGGTTAGGAATCTGGGGTCCGACCTACGGCTCTGGACCACCGACCGTGGTCTGACCTACGGTCTGTAGGTCCTGGCATAGGTCTGGACTTAGAATAATTTTTCTGGTCTTTTCTAAGAGGGGCTCCAGATGGTGAACCACTGACCACTAGGACGGACCGTAGGTGGTGCCCGTAGGTGGCACCTGTAGCTTTTCAAATCTGTAATCTGGTCTATCTAGGATACGGGGTGTTACATTATCTCCCCCTTGGGAACATTCATCCTCAAATGAAGACTAAACTAGCTGAAAATGGAGGGAAAGCGCTGCAAACCCTACCACTAATTTCTTAAAACTGATTTCTCACTGAACTGAGTTTCAAGGACATGCAAATACGCTGAAAATGCAAGTACAAACTGAAGGAATATGATACTAATACTGAATCTGCGCATGAATGACTGAAAAACTGAAGAGGAACTATTATCTCAAGCTGGAATGGAATAGGAAGGAAAGAGATGAGGATACTTGGCCTTCATGGCTGCTTCTGATTCCCAAGTAGATCCCTCTACGGACTGACTCCTCCACAAAACCTTAACTGAAGCGACTTCTTTTTTCTCAACCTTCTAACCTGACGATCAAAATCTCAATTGGCACATCCTCATAAGTGAGATTATCTTTCACAGCCACACTCTCTACAGGTACTATGGATGCTGGATTATCCACACATTTCTTCAACAACGAAACGTGAAAAACCGGATGCACTTCTGCTAGTTCTGCTGGCAACTCTAACTCGTAAGACACTCTACCAACCCTTTTCAAGACCTTGTAAGGGCCTACATATATAGGACTAAGCTTTCCTTTCATGACAAACCTCATCACCCCCTTCATAGGTGACACTTTCAGGAAAACCCAATCATCAACTTGGAACTCTAAGTCCCTTCTCCTTACATCTGCATAAGACTTCTGACGATTCTGGGTTGTCTTAAGTATATCACTAATGAGCTGCAATTTTTCCATAGCATCATGAATCGAATCTGATCCTATCAAGGCTGCTTCACCTACTTCAAACCAACCAACTGGAGATCTACATCTACGCCCATATAATGCCTCTTAAGGGGCCATCTGAATGCTGGAATGGTAGCTATTATTGTAGGCGAACTCTATAAGAGGAAGGTGATCATCCCAACTACCCTTGAAGTCGATCACATAAGCTCTCAACATGTCCTCTAAGCTCGGAATGGTACGCTCTGCCTGACCATCCGTCTGCGGATGAAACGTTGTGCTAAGACCTTTCTGAAATGACTTCCAGAAATGAGAGGTAAACTGAGGACCTCTATATGAGATGATAGACAAAGGAACCCCATGCAACCTGACTATCTCATTAATGTAAAGCTTGGCGTAGTCCTCCACCGATTCTGTAGTCTTAACAACCAAAAAGTGTGCAGACTTAGTAACTCTGTCTACTATCACCCAAATGGAGTCATTTTGTCTACGAGTATGAGGTAAACCTGTAATGAAGTCCATGTTGATCACTTCCCACTTCCCTGTAGGAATGTTGACCTCTTGAGTCATACCCCCTGGTTTCTGATGTTCTACCTTTACTTGCTGTCAATTGGGGCACTTAGCCATAAAACCTGCTATATCCCTCTTCATGCCATTACACCAAAAGACTTCCCGCAGATCATGGTACATCTTAGTGGCGCCTGGATGAATAGACTACCTGGAGTTATGGGCTTCTTCAAGAATCTGCTGTCTCAACTCACCCACCTTAGGAACACAAAATCGACCCTGATAGCGAAGCACACCATCTCCTCTTTGGGAGAATACCTCAACTCTCTGCTGGTGGACTGCACCCTTTAGTTGAAGCAATATCGGATCACTGTCTTGCTTTTCCTTAACCTCTGCTAACAATGAAGATTCTGACCCATTCTGAACTGTTGCACCATCATCTGTTATGCTCATAAGGCGAACTCCCAAGCGAGCAAGCCTGTGAACATCCTTTGCTAGTTCTTTTCTTTCTTCCTCAAAATATGCTACACTACCCATAGATAGTCTGCTAAGGGCATCTGCTACCACATTGGCGTTACCAGGATGGTAAAGCACATTCATGTCATAATCCTTGAGGAACTCAAGACATCTCCTCTGGCGAAGATTCAACTCCTTCTAGGTGAACACATACTGAAGGCTTTTATGGTCTGTGAACACATCTACGTGAACACCATACAAGTAATGTCTCCAAATCTTAAGTGGAAACACCACTGCTACAAGCTCGAGGTCATGAGTCACATAATTATTCTCATGCACCTTAAGTTGTCTAGAAGCATAAGCTATAACCTTACCTCGCTGCATCAACACACAACCTAAGCCGACTCTGGAAGGATCACAATAGATAACATAACCGTCTGAACCCTCTGGTAGAGTCAAAATTGGAGCTGTAGTCAACCTAGTTTTAAGTTCTGCGAAGCTTTTCTCACAATCATCTGACCACTGAAACTTAACATTTTTCTAAGTCAACTTAATCAATGGAGAGGCTATGGATGAAAATCCTTCCACGAACCTTCTGTAATAACCTGCTAGACCAAAGAAACTTTTGATATATGTAGGAGAGGTAGGTCTGGGACATTGTTTCACCGCTTCTATTTTCTGAGAATCCACTCGGATCCCTTCGCTAGATACTATATGCCCGAGGAAAGCAACTGATTGTAACCAAAACTCACATTTCCTAAACTTAGCAAACAACTGGGGATCTTTGAGAGTTTGCAGAAAAACTCTCAAAAGAGTCTCATGTTCTTCCTCATTCCTAGAGTAAATGAGGATATCATCAATAAAGACAATAACAAACAAGTCCAAATACTGCTTGAACACTCTATTTATCAAATCCATGAAAGCTGCAGGAGCATTGGTTAGTCCAAATGACATAACTACAAATTCATAATGACCATACCGAGTTTTGAAGGTTGTTTTCGAAATGTCACTATCTCTGACTCTGTGCTGATGATAACCGAATCTAAGGTCTATCTTCAAAAAATGACTAGCACCCTGAAGTTTGTCAAATAAGTCATCAATCGTGGGGATGGGATACTTATTCTTGATTGTGACTTTGTTCAACTGCCGATAGTCAATGCACATCTTGAGAGAACCATCTTTCTTTTTTACAAACAACGATAGTGCACCCCATGGAGAAATACTAGGTCTTATGAAGCCCTTATCTAGAAGGCCTTTCAACTGCTCTTTCAATTCCTTAAGTTCAACTGGAGCCATTCTGTAAGGAGGAATAGAAATAGGCTGGGTATCTGGAAGGAGATCAATTTCGAAGTCGATTTCCCTTTCAGGAGGAACTCCGGGAAGATCTTCAGGAAACACTTCTGGGAACTCATTAACTACTGGAACTGACTCAAGAGTTGGGGTTTCAGAGCTTGTATCCTTAACCCGAGCTAGATGATAGAGATAACCCTTAGAGATCATCTTTCTGGCCTTAAGGTAAGAAATGAATCGACCCATAGGCGCTAAGCTACTGCCATTCCATTCTAAGATTGGTTCGTCTAGAAACTTAAATGGAACAATCCTAGTTCTACAATCGACCGAGGCATAACAGGAATGTAACCAATCCATGCCTAGAATGATATCGAAGTCTACCATTTCTAACTCTAAAAGATCTACTGAGGTGACTTTCTGAGAAACTGTGACAGGGATATTTATGTATACCCGTCTAGCTATAACTGGATTACCGACTGGAGTAGAGACTGAGAAGGGTTCTGAGAGAGTTTCTGGACTAACATCGAATTTGACTGCTGTATAAGGAGTTACGAAGGAAAGAGTAGCCCCTGGATCTAACAAAGCATAAACATCTAAGTTAAAAACTCGTAACTTACCAGTGACCACATCAGGAGAATCTTCCTGATCCTGGCGACCCTGAAGAGCATACAACCTGTTTTGGCGCTGACCGCCACCTGTACCAGATGAGTTACCCTGCTGAGTCGGATGACCTGCTGGTGCTGCTGAAGTTGTGGACTGAGCTCTGCCATTATTACCTCCTTGACCTTGTTTAGAAGAAGGAGAATCTCTCAACCTGTGACCAGACTCACCACATCCAAAGCAACCTTCCTTTCCTGCAAGACATTCGCCTGGATGGTTCTTACCACACTTAGGACAAGTTGGGTAGGTTCTGGCACCCGAAACACTCCCATGAGACTTAGAGCCTGATGCCCTACCTTTCTGATCCTGTCAGAACTTGGAGGATGGAACACTAGCTGATGAAGGTGCCAGAGCTGAAGATTTTTGCTGAAATTGAGAGGGATTTCCACCACCCGATTTCTATTGAGAGTACTCATAGTTACCTATTCTAGGTTTCTTGTTGTCCTTAGCTATTTCCTTAAGCTTATCTCTCACGGCCTGCTCAGCATGAGTCATAAGCCTAGAGATGTTCATATTTTCCAGCAACATAGCATTTCTGCACTCTGTTTTCACTAAGTCTGACACTCCATACAGAAACTTGTTCATTTGAGCTCGGGAATCGGCAACCAAGTGAGGAGCATACCTGGATAGTTGGGTAAACTTGAGTCCGCACTCTTGGACTGTCATGTTACCTTGTCTCAAATTCATGAACTCTTGAGCTCTTGCCTCCCTCAACTCTCTTGGGAAGAACTTGTCTAAAAAAGTCTCACTAACGCATTCCCAAGTAATAGGAGCTGCATCTGTACCCCTCTTCTCTTTCCATTGAGTATACCAGATATGAGCTACATCCTTAAGCTGATAGGATGTCAACTCTACCCTATCATTGCATGTCACTTGCATAACTCCAAAGATCTTCTTGACCTCATCTATGAAGTTTTGGGGATCCTCACCAATCTGCGATCCTAAGAACTCTAGCGGATTCATCGTCACAAAATCATGAACTCTAGCTGCAGCTGACCCAACATTAGTATTTGTAGTAGCTGGAACCTGCTGGTTAGTCAAACTCTGAGCCAAAAGTTGAATAGCATTCTGAAACTCTACATTTGAAATGTCCTGATCTGGGACTGGAGGAGCTGTATTAGAATTCCTTATGTTAGCTCTACGAGGAGGAATGATCTGAAACACATAACGATGAGTTAGAGAGAGATTATACCAACGCATGATAAAAATATCAAGAAAGTGAGGCTTTCCTAAAACACTTTGTAGCTTCCCCCTCATTAGATGTGGTGCAGTTCACACCCATGAAAAGAAAACTACTTAGTGCCGCTTTTCAGACATCCTAGGACACTTAAACCTAATGCTCTGATACCAATTTTGTCACTCCCCGAGCTACCCCCAGGACGCGGACATGGGTCCTAGGATCACGAGTGACCTCAAGCTAACCCTACTGGAATAACATAAGCATACTTATAGAGAACTAAATTAATAAACACTGTGCGGAAGCGAATCATAAGATAAATTAGAAATGATGGGGAATACCCATACTACATCTGAATATATAAATGCAGAGAGTTTAACAGCAACTAAAAAGTCCAACTCAAATACTAAAGATGATTCTAACTATGTATGAAATAAAGCTTCTAACTGACTAGAATTGTTGGGACATGCCCCAGCTAAATCTAGCAAAAACTAAAACTAACACTAAAAGCAAAGGAACCATGTCTGTCATCCTCGGAGAATGAGGACTTACCACTAATAATGCTGAGCTGAAGATCGGGAACCGATCTACGTGAGATCTGGAATCTGAGAACCTGAACCTACATCACGAGAAGATGTGGCGCAAAGTATGCGTCAGTACTTGAAAAGTACTGAGCATGCAGGATAGAGTAAAGCTGAACAATAATCATAACGGAACAAAGCAATAAGAGAAATGATATAATCTGAACTGAATGTAGATACTGAGATATACTGAATGCAATGACCAAGTACATGATATGCTGAGTCTGAATACTGAACTGTAACTGATAACCTGGTCAATGCACTAGAATCTGACTGTACTGTGGGAGCTACTAATGACTGACATCAAACCACATCAGCTAAATGTGGAGTCCGATGTATACGCCCCATCAAGAGGACCCATTATACCTTGCCAGAGCTATAAAGGCATGACTGGTGTGATCACTAAAATGATGCCCACAGAGGAGACTTACAACCTACGAGGCATGTAGTTCCGGGACTATGAGGGTACGCTGGAACCCTAGTCCACTCGGTATTAAGCTACCCCCAATTGATTATGAAATCAACACATTATGACTGAACGTTGTAAAACATGGATAGCTGGATGTTCTGACGTGCATACACTGAGAATGCAACAATTATATCTAATAATATGACATTCGTAAACTGAAGCATGTATATAACTGAAATAGCTGGCCTAACATATGTAATTCATGAACTAAAGGAACTACATAGCCAGGGTTCTGAATTTCATGCAAGAAACTGAGCAACAACATGATAATCTGATTTGGAT
Source organism: Solanum etuberosum (assembly GCA_029582245.1). Taxonomy (NCBI): domain Eukaryota; kingdom Viridiplantae; phylum Streptophyta; class Magnoliopsida; order Solanales; family Solanaceae; genus Solanum; species Solanum etuberosum. The sequence continues at coordinate 74,783 of JAJONR010000606.1, read as the reverse complement.
CATTCTAACAGCTAAAACCCAACAATTTCTAACATTCAAGAAACCCTAGGTCTAGATAATATCAAAAGAACCAAGATTCTGACTGAATTCTAGGGACCTAATGGGCAAAAGAAACCCACTAGTGAAATCCCACATACCTGGTGATGAATTCCACGGAGAAATCTTTCGATTTCAGGGCTGGAACTGAAGAAAACTCGCTGCGTTCTTGGTCTAGGGCTGGTCAACTCTTTCTCCTCTTTTTCTCTGAGTTTGCAAAATTTTGGAGAATGAATTGACTAGGGTAAGTTCTAATTAAGTTACTAGGCTTAAACTAACCAAAACTACGTAGTTTAGGGGTCAAACGATGTAGTTTAGGGGTCCAATGCATAGGGAAAAGACCAAAAGACCTTTGACTTAACTATTGTCAGACCAACCGACGGATCATGGCTGGACCGATGGTCCGTGCTGGTCGTCCGTCGACTGGCGTCTCGGGCTTGGACCTGAAGGCCATGATCTGTGGGTTAGGACTTGGCTTAGTTGGAGTTCTGGGGTAGAAATCTGGGGTCCGACCTACGGCACTGGACCATGGACCGTGGTCGGACCTACGATCCGTAGGTCTGGACTTAGAATAATTTTTCTGGGCTTTTCTAAGAGGGGCTCCAGATGGTGAAGCACGGACCACTAGGACGGACCGTGGGTCACCCTATGGTCCGTAGGTGGTGCCCGTAGGTGGCACCTGTAGCTTCTCAAATCTGCAATCTGGTCTGTCTAGGATATGGGGTGTTACATTATCTCCCCCTTGGGAACATTCATCCTCGAATGAAGACTAAACTAGCTGAAAATTAAGGGAAAGAGCTGCAAACCCTACCACTAATTTCTTAAAGCTGATTTCTGACAGAACTGAGTTCCAAGGACATGCAAATACGCTGAAAATGCAAGTACAAACTGAAGGAACATGATACAAAGACTGAATCTGTGCATAAATGACTGAAAAACTGAAGAGGAACTATTACCTAAAGCTGGAATGGAATCGGAAGGAAAGAGATGAGGATACTTGGCCTTCATGGCTTCTTCTGCTTCCCAAGTAGCTCCCTCTACGGACTGACTCTTCCACAAAACCTTAACTGAAGCAACTTCTTTGTTTCTCAACCTTCTAACCTGACGATCAAGAATCTCAACTGGCACATCCTCATAAGTTAGACTATCTTTCACAGCCACACTCTGTACATGTACTATGGATGCTGGATCACCCACACATTTCTTCAACAATGAAACAGGAAAGATCGGATACACTTCTACTAGTTCTGCTGGCAACTCTAACTCGTAAGCCACTCTAACAACCCTTTTCAAGACCTTGTAAGGGCCTACATATCTAGGAATAAGCTTTCCTTTCTTGCCAAACCTCATCACCCCCTTCATAGGTGACACTTTCAGGAAAACCCAATCATGAACTTGGAACTCTAAGTCCCTTCTCCTTATATCTGTATAAGACTTCTGACGACTCTGGGCTGTCTTAAGTCTAACTCTAATGAGCTGCACTTTTTCCATAGCATCATGAACCAAATCTGGTCCTATCAAGGCTGCTTCACCTACTTCAAACCAACCAACTGGAGATCTACATCTACGCCCATACAATGTCTGATAAGGGGCCATCTGAATGCTGGAATGGTAGCTAATATTGTACGCGAACTCTATAAGAGGAAGGTGATCATCCCAACTACCCTTGAAGTCGATCACAAAAGTCTCAACATGTCCTCTAAGGTCTAAATGGTACGCTCTGCTTGACCATCCTTCTGCGGATGAAACGCTGTGCTAAGATTAACCTGAGTGCCAAGACCTTTTTGAAATGGCTTCCAGAAATGAGAGGTAAACTGAGGACCTCTATCTAAGATGATAGACAAAGGAACCCCATGCAACCTGACTATCTCATTAATGTAAAGCTTGGTGTAGTCCTCCGCCGAGTCTGTAGTCTTAACGGCCAAAAAACGTGCAGACTTAGTAACTCTGTCTACTATCATCCAAATGGAGTCATGCTGTCTGCGACTACGAGGTAAACCTATAATGAAGTCCATGTTGATCACTTCCTACTTCCAAGTAGGAATGCTGACCTCTTGAGTCATACCCCCTGGTTTCTGATGTTCTACCTTAACTTGCTGACAATTGGGGCACTTAGCCACAAAACCTGCTATATCCCTCTTCATGCCATTCCACCAAAAGACTTCCCGCAGATCACGGTACATCTTAGTGGCACCTGGATGAATAGAATACCTGGCGTTATGGGCTTCTGCAAGAATCTGCTGTCTCAACTCACCCACCTTAGGAACACATAATCGACCCTGATAGCGATGCACACCATCTCCCCCTTAGGAGAATACCTCAACTCTCTATTGGTGGACTGCACTCTTTAGTTGAAGCAATATCGGATCACTATCTTTCTTTTCCTTAACCTCCACTACCGATGAAGATTCTGACCCATTCTGAACTCTTACACCATCATCTGATATGCTCAGAAGGCAAACCCCCAAGCGAGTAAGCTTGTGAACATCCTTCGCTAGTTATTTTCTTTCTTCTTCAATATGTGCTACACTACCAATAGATAGTCTACTAAGGGAATCTGCTACTACATTGGCCTTACCAGGATGGTAAAGCACTTTCATGTCATAATCCTTGAGGAACACAAGCCATCTCCTCTGGCGAAGATTCAAACTCTTTCTGGGTGAACACATACTGAGGGCTTTTATGGTCTGTGAACACATCTACGTGAACACCATACAAGTAATGTCTCCAAATCTTAAGTGGAAACACCACTACTACAAGCTCGAGGTCATGAGTCACATAATTCTTCTCATGCACCTTAAGTTATCTAGAAGCATAAGTTATAACCTTACCTCGCTGCATCAACACACAACCTAGGCCGACTCTGGAAGGATCACAATAGATAACATAACCGTCTGAACCCTCTGGTAGAGTCAAAACTAGAGCTGTAGTCAACCTAGTTTTAAGTTCTGCGAAGCTTTTCTCACAATCATCTGACCACTGAAACTTAACATTTTTCTAAGTTAACTTAATCAATGGAGAGGCTATGGATGAAAATCCTTCCACGAATCTTCTGTAATAACCTGCTAGACCAAAGAAACTTTTGATATATGTAGGAGAGGTAGGTCTGGGACATTATTTCACCGCTTCTATTTTCTGAGAATCCACTCGGATCCCTTCGCTAGATACTATATGCCCGAGGAAAGCGACTGATTGTAACCAAAACTAACATTTACTAAACTTAGCAAACAACTGGCGATCCTTGAGAGTTTGCAGAACAACTCTCAAAAGAGTCGCATGTTCTTCCTCATTCCTAGTGTAAATGAGGATATCATTAATAAAGATGATAATGAACAAGTCAAAATACTGCTTGAACACTCTATTAATCAAATCCATGAAAGCTGCAGGAGCATTGGTTAGTTTAAATGACATAACTACAAATTTAAAATGACCATACCGAGTTTTGAAGGCTGTTTTCAGAATGTCACTATCTCTGACTCTGAGCAGATGATAACCGGATATGAGGTCTATCTTCAAAAAATGACTAGCACCATGAGATTGGTCAAACAAGTCATCAATACTGGGGATGGGATACTTATTCTTGATTGTGAATTTGTTCAACTGCTGATAGTCAATGCACATCCTGAGAGAATCATCTTTATTTTTCACAAACAACAATGGTGCACCCCATGGCGAAATACTAGGTTTGATGAAGCTTTATCTAGAAGGTCTTTAAACTGCTCTTTCAATCCCTTAAGCTCAGCTGGAGCAATTTTGTAAGGAAGAATAGAAATAGGTTAGGTATCTGAATGGAGATCAATTCTTAAGTCGATTTCCCTTCAGGAGGAACTCCGGAAAGATCTTCTGGAAACACTTCTGGAAACTCATTAACTACTGGAACTGACTCAAGATTTGGGGTTTCAGAGCTTGAATCCTTAACCCAAACTAGATGATCGAGATAACCCTTAGAGATCATCTTTCTGGCCTTGAGGTAAGAAATGAATCGACCCATAGGCGCTAAGTAACTGCCATTCCATTCTAAGATTGGTGTGTCTGGAAACTGAAAACGAACAATCCTAGTTCTACAATCGACCGAGGCATAACAGGAATGTAACCAATCCATGCCTAGAATGATATCGAAGTCTACAATTTCTAACTCTACAAGATCTGTTGAGGTGCTAAGTAACTGCCATTCCATTCTAAGATTGGTATGTCTGGAAACTGAAAACGAACAATCCTAGTTCTAAAATTGACCGAGGCATAACAGGAATGTAACCAATCAATGCCTAGAATGATATCGAAGTCTAAAATTTCTAACTCTACAAGATCTGTTGAGGTGACTTTTTGGGAGACTGTGACAGGGCAATTTCTGTATACCCTTCTAGCTATAACTGGGTCACCGACTAGAGTAGAGACTGAGAAGGGATCTGAGAGAGTTTCTAGACTAACATCGAATTTGACTGCTATATAAGAAGTTATAAAGGAAAGAGTAGCCCCTGGATCTAACAAAGCATAAACATCTAAGTTAAAAACTCATAACTTACCAGTGACCACATCAGGAGAATCTTCCTGATCCTGGCAAGCCTGAAAAGCATACAACCTATTTTGGTGCTGACCGCCACCTGTACCAGATGAGTTACCCTTTTGAGTCGGGCGACCTACTGGTGCTGCTGAAGTTGTGGACTGAGCTCTACCATTATTACCTCCTTGACCCTGGTTAGAAGAAGGACAATCTCTTAACCTGTGACCAGACACACCACATCCAAAACAACCTTCCTTTCCTGCAAGACACTCACCCGGATGGTTCTTACCATACTTAGGACAAGTTGGGTAGGTTCTGGTACCCGAAACACTCCCCTGAGACATAGAGCCTGATGCCCTACCTTTCTGATCCTATCGGAACCCGGAGGATGGAACACTAGCTTATGAAGGTGCTGGAGCTGAAGATTTCTGCTAAAACTAATAGCGATTTCAACTACCCGATTTCTGTTGAGAGTACTCATAGTAACCTGTTATAGCTTTCTTGTTGTCCTTAGCTATTTCCTTAAGCTTATCTCCCTTAACCTGATGAGCATAAGTCATAAGCCTAGAGATGTTCATATTTTCCAGCAACATAGCATTTCTGCCCTCTGTTTTCACTAAGTCTGACACTCCATACAGAAACTTGTTCATTTGAGCCCTGGAATCGGTAACCATGTGAGGAGCATACCTGGAGAGTTGGGTGAACTTGAGTCCGTACTCTTGGACTGTCATGTTACCGTGTCTCAAAATCATGAACTCCTGAGCTCTTTCCTCCCTCAACTCTCTTGGGAAGAACTTGTCTAGAAAAGTCTCACTAAAGAATATGAGCTGCATCTGTACCCCTGTTCTCTTTCCATTGAGTATACCAGATGTGATCTACATCCTTAAGATGATAGGATGCCAACTCTACCTTATCATTACCTGTCACTTGCATCACTCCAAGGATCTTTTTGATCTCATCTATGAAGTTTTGGGGATCCTCACCAATCTGCGATCCTAAGAACTCAGGCAGATTCATCCTAACAAAATCACGAACTCTAACTGCAGCTGACCCAACATTAGCATTTGTAGGAGCTGGAACCTGCTGGTTGTTCTGGTTAGTCACACTCTAAGCCAAAAGTTGGATAGCATTCCGAAACTCTGCATTTGAAACTTCCTAATCTGGGACTGGAGGAGTTGTGTTAGCAGTCCTTACATTAGCTGTATGAGGAGGCATGATCTGATACGCATAACGATGATTTAGAGAGAGATTATACCAACACACGATAAAAATATCAAGAAAGTGAGGCTTTGCTAAAATACTTCGTAGCTTCCCCCTCATTAGATGTGGTGCACTTCACACCCATGAAAAGGACTCTACATAGTGCGGCTTTTCAGACATCCTAGGACACTTAAACCTAATGCTCTAATACCAAGTTTATCACGCCCCGAGCTACCCCCAGGACGAGGACACGGGACCTTGGATCACGAGTGACCCCAAGCTAACCCTGCTGGAATGACCTAAGCATACTTCAAGAGAACTTAATCAATAAACATTGTGCGGAAGCTAATCATAAGATAAATCTGAAATGATGGGGAATACCCATACTACATCTGAATATATAAATACGGAGAGTTTACCAACAACTGAAAAGTCCAACTCAAATACTGAAGCTGATTCTAACTATGTCTGAAATAAAGCCTCTAACTGACTAGAAATGATGGGACATGCCCCAGCTAAATCTAGCAAAAACTAAAACTAAAACTAAAAGCAAAGGAACCATATTTGTCGTCCTCGGAGAATGAGGACTCACCACTAATGCTGCTGAGCTGAGGATCGGTAACCGATCTATACGTGATCTGGAAGCTGAAAACCTAAACTTACATCACGAGAAGATGTGGCACAGATTATGCGTCAGTACTTAAAAGGTACTGAGCATGCATGATAGAGTAAAGCTGAAAAATAATCATAACTAAACAATGCAATAAGAGCACTGATATAATCTGAACTGAATGTAAATACTGAGATATACTGAAATACTAAGCAAACTGAATGCAATGACCAAGTACATGATATGCTGAGTCTGAATACTGAATTGTAACTTATAACCTGGTCAATGCACTAGAATCAGACTGTACTGTGGGAGCTACTAATAACCGACATAAAACCATATGATCTAAGTATGGAATCTGATGTATACGCCCCATCGAGAGGACCCAATAGACCCTGCCAGAGGTATAAAGGCATGACTAGCGTGATCACTAAAATAATTCCCACCGAGGGGACTTACAACCTACTTGGCATGTAGTTTTGGGACTATGAGGGTACGCTCGAACCCTAGTTCACTCGATATTAAACTACTCCCAATTGATTATGAAATTAAGACATTATGACTGAATGTTGTAAAACATGGATAGCTAGATGTTCCGACATGCATACTCTGAGAATGCAAAAATTATATCTGATAATATGACATTCGTAAACTGAAGCATGTATATAACTGAAATAGCTAGCCTAGCATGTGTAATTCATGAACTAAAGGAACTACATAGCTAGGGTTATGAATTTCATGCAAGAAACTGAGCAACAACATGATAATCTGATTTGGATAATTCTAACAGCTAAAACCCAACAATTTCTAACATTCAAGAAAGCCTAAGTCTATATAATATCAAGGAAATCAAGATTCTGACTGAATTCTAGAGACCTAATGGGCGAAAGAAACCCACTAGTGAAATCCCACATACCTGATGTTGAATTCCATGGAGAAATCTTTCGATTTTGGGGCCGGAACTGAAGAAAACTCGCTGCGTTCTTGGACTAGGGCTGGTGGACTCTTTCTCCTCTTTTGCTCTGAGTTTGCTAAATTATGAAGAATGAATTGACTAGGGTAAGTTCTAATTAAGTTACTAGGCTTAAACTAACCAAAACTACGTAGTTTAGGGGTCAAACGACGTAGTTTAGGGGCCCAACGCATAAGGAAAAGACAAAAAGACCCCTAACTTAACTGCTGTCGGACCAACCAACGGTCCGTGCTGGTCGTCTGTCAACTGTCATCTGGGGATTGGACCTGAAGGCCACGATCTATGGACCTAGACCAAGGACCGTGGTCTGGCCTACGGTCCGTTGGTCCTGACCGTGGGTCATTCCTTGGATGAATTTTCTAGAGTTCTAGGTTAGAAATTGGGGGTCCGACCTATGGTCCGTAGGTCCTAGCGTAGGTTTGGACTTAGAATAACTTTTCTGGGCTTTTCTGGGAGGGGCTCCAGGTGGTGAACCACGGACCACCAGGACGGACCGTGGGTCACCCTACGGTCCGTAGGTGGTGCCCGTAAGTGGCACCTGTAGCTTTTGAAATCTGCAATATGGTCTGTCTAGGATACGGGGTGTTACATAAACTCTATCGCACGAAATGAATATGAAAGAAGTGAAGGAATTTCCTAAATGTTGCAGCCTCCTAATTATAGATGTGGCGCGCTTCACACCTATAACTAGGACTCTACAAACACGACTTCATAGACTCCCTAGGACTCTTGAACTCTGTGCTCTGATACCAAGTTTGTCACGCCCCGAGCCTACACCCCGGACGTGGCTGACACTCGAGAACCATTGCTGGCCCAAAGATAACCCTTGGCCTGGCTTACTACTCAGCGGAAGAATCAAAGCATTTATAAATGGATTCAATGCATCATTACTCATCTGTTTAAAAGATAACTTAGAACGTTTAAAGATAAACATTCAACTTAGCCAAAATGGCAACTCAAGTCTTAACATAAGAAAGTTATAATGTAAAGACAAATGAACTAACTAACTGTCTATGAAGCCTCAAACAACTGAGATGGACGTCGTGACAAGACCCACGACATCCTAATGAAATAACTATAAAGCAGTAAAAAGGGGTCCTCCAAAAGCAACGAGGCTCACTAACTGACTGTGAGTGCTCAACTGGATCAACGAGGCGCTAGATGTTGATCCTGGTTACCTGTATCTGCATTATAAAATGATGCAGGCCAAATGGCATCAGTACATTGAATGTACGAGCATGCGAGGGGAAAACTAAACACGACATAAGCTTGAAATGAATCTGAAAAGAACACTTACCTTAGCTTTACTCAACTCAAATGCCAAATAAAACAATAGTAAAAGTGCAGTTTATATAAAGAATTTAAACTGGGACAACAACTCAAGTTACTCATTTAGTAAAGTAATATAATTATGTGGGAGTTTATCTAACAGATAACCATCACTATGAGTTAATGTGATGATACAGCGTCTCGCCCACGCTTCCAGAACTGTCCTATAACTTTCCATGATATAAAACGCCTTAACAAAGTGGATCCACTAGTCTATGCTAAAAAGGAATAAGGAATCATCTAAAAAGTGTGACCCTTTCTACCCACGTTGGCTACATGGTTTATGGACACTTGAGTTATTGTGAACTCGTCCCCATATCGGTGCTCAATACTACTCCCAAAATATACTCAGCTCATACGTTTAAAAACAAAACTCTTTATGTGGTTTGAGATAATTACTAAAAAAACTAAAGGATCGCTTGGAAATCGGTGTTTCCTCTCTTGTTTAAATGTGAAAACATTTACTCTTTTGGGAATACATAGTCCCGATATACTCTTTTGAAGAAAAGAACTTTGATCTTTACTCTTTACTCAACTCAAAACTCAAGTCTTAAAACAAAGTTAAATGTTTGCAATAGATTTTTGAAATGACTCTAAGAACTCTCTAGACTTGGCTCTTAACTTTCCTTGAATTTGAATTTATGGATTCAAGGATCGTAATTTGTGATTGGAAAGATCTCATGATTTTTAGGAGTGCTTTTAGATAGTTAAACATGAGAAACTATCAAGAAATCACTGTCTAGAAGCAGGTCCACGATGCGTAGATGCATTTAATTATTTGGTCGCGAAAAATAAATTTTGAGTTAAGAATGGTCCGTGACCGCTCCGCTCCGCGAAGAAGAATTCCCCAATTCTGAGGAACAGGTCTGCGACGCGGACCTGGTACCCAAATTTGCTCGATATACTCTTTTTCGTTTTCCAACCCCAATTCGCCGAAACTCGACTACTTATCTCAAATTTTCTTTAGATTTAGATACCCAGTTCATGAACATAAGAATCAAATCAAACATTACTCTAAAATCGATGCGATTCCATCAAGAACTCAACAATCCCATCAACTATCAAGAACTAAAGCCAATTTCAAGAACATATATCAAGAACATCAAACTTCAACCTTTTTAGGACGAATTCACGCTGAACTAAACATGTTTAGCACATGGGTGAATGAACCCAACGCTATGAAAGTCTCACATACCTCTTAGGGATCACCCCTTGACGAAATCCACAAGTAATCCTTCAAGAACTTGGCAATTCCTTGCTTCTTCTTCTCTTTTCTCCTGTCTTTTCTCTTCTCTCAAAACCCTAACTCAATTTACAATAGAGTAAACTGAATCCCATCAGTAGAGACCCCAACTTAATTACCAAGAACGAATTTAATAAATTTTGTAGTGAAAAGACCACAACACCCCTCTAAAATCCGGTTTTGACGTTCCTTATCTAGACAACTCAACTTCAAATTGGTATATCTCCCTCATACGAACTCGAAATCATTCAAACTCGGCGGCATTGGAAAGATAATTCTAAGATATTTCCTACAGTATCTTGTATAACATCTAACTCATCCTGATCTAGGATTTATGGTCATTTGAAGTTGACCAAAAACCCATACTTAACATAACTTAACCAATTTTCCAGATTTTTCATTCTTTCCAAAAAAGACTCTTTCTAATTCTAGTTCTTTCACTTAGAGAAATTTTACAATATCTCCCCCTTCGAAACATGCGTCCTCGAATGAGATTACTCTTAGTAAGCTAAGGGCGTAACATCAAACATTCAGTTCAAACACCCAACAATCAAAATCTAACACATTAAGCATATCAATTAAAGAGTACTAAGAAGAGAATTAGTACCTTGATCTGGAATTTCTCCGGGCTCAAAGATATGTGGATATATCTTCTTCATATCCTCCTCAGCTACCCAAGTAGCTTCCTCAATAAATTGATTTCTCCAGAGAACTTTGACTGATGTTACTTCCTTGGTCCTCAACTTTCGAACCTGACGGTCTAGAATCTTAACATGGATCTCCTCATAAGACAAGCTATCCTTGATACCAATATCTTCAGTTGGTATGATAAGTGAAGGGACTCCCATGCACTTTTTCTACATGGAAATATGAAATACCGGATGAACCGATGCTAACTCTTGGGGTAGCTCCAACTCATAATCTACATTGCCAATCCTCTTGGATATTCTGTAAGGACCAATATATCGGGGACTAAGTTTCCCCTTCTTACCAAATCTCATAACACCCTTCATGGGTGAAACTTTCAAGTATACCCAATCATCTACTTCGAACTCTAACTCCCTTCTCCTAACACCAGTGTAGGATTTCTGACGACTCTACGCTATTTTCAACATCTCTTAAATGACTTTAACTTTCTCCATAGCTTGATGAACTAAGTCTGGTCCTATCAACCCAGATTCACCAAATTCAAACCATCCAATAGGAGATCTGCACCTTCTCCCATAAAGAGCTTCATAAGGAGCCATTTGGATGCTAGAGTGGTAACTATTGTTATAAGCAAACTCAATGAGAGGTAGGTGATCATCCCAATTACCCTTTAAATAAATCATAGAGGCCCTCAACATATCTTCTAAGGTCTGAATAGTTCGCTCTGCTTGACCATCTATCTGAGGATAGAAAGCAGTACTCAAGTTCACCTTTGAACCCAAGCCTTTCTAAAAAGATTTCCAGAACTGTGCAGTAAATTATGCACCTCTATCTGATATAATCGAAACTGGCACCCCATGAAGTCTAACTACCTCTTGAAGATATAACTTGGCATAATCCTCTGCTGAATGGTTAGTTTTTACCGGCAAAAAGTGGGCTGATTTCGTCATTCTATCGATAATCACCCAAATAGAATCATGTTGCCTGCGAGACCTTGGTAAACCTGTGATGAAGTCTATATTGATCATCTCCCATTTCCATTCTGGAACTTCTATGTTCTGAGCCATACCACCAGGCCTTTGGTGCTCTACTTTAACTTGTTGACAATTCGGGCACTTAGCAACAAACTCTGCAATGCCCTACTTCATACTACTCCACCAATAAACCTCTCTAAAATCATGATACATCTTTGTGGAACCCGGATGGATAGAATATCTGGAGCTATGAGCTTCCTCCATGATCCTCTCTTGGAGTTCATCCACCCTTAGTACACACAACCTACCTTGATACCTCAATACACCATCTCCCCCTTGTTCAAAAGCCAATACTTTTTGCTTAAGAACATTTGCCTTCAATTAAAAAAAAAAAAAGGATCTTGGTCTTGTTTCTCTTTCACTTATGACAGTAATAATGATTCAGCCCCATTCATCAACACTACTCCTCCTTCTGTGGAATCCATTAGTCGAACTCCTAATCGTGCAAGTCTATGCACATCTTTTGCTAACTCTTTCTTATCTTCCTCAAAATGGCCGGTACTACCATAGATAATCTACTCAAAGCATCAACAATAATATTAGCCTTACCTGGGTGATAAAGAATACTAATTTCATAATCTTTGACTAACTCTAACAACCTTCTCTGTCTGAGATTAAGCTCTTTCTGACTAAACACATACTGAAGACTCGTGTGATCGGTGAACACATCCACATGGACACCATAAATATAGTGACGCCATATTTTTTAAGCAAATACTACGACAACCAACTCTAGATCATGGTTTGGGTAATTCTTCTCATGAACTTTCAACTGTTTGGAGGCATAACCTATAACTTTGTCATTCTGCATTAACACACAACCTAAACCAACTCTGGACGCATCACAATATACCACAAAACCTTGAGTACCTTCTGGTAAGGTCAATACTGGGGCAGTAGTCAACCGCTTTTTCAATTCCTGAAAGCTTTTCTCACAAGCTTCAGACCATTGAAACTTAACTGTCTTCTGAGTCAACTTGGTCAAAGGGAACTAAATAGATAAGAACCCCTCTACGAACCTTCTATAATATCCAGCCAACCCCAAGAAACTCCTAATATCAGTTGGAGATGTGGGTCTCGACCAATCCTGCACTGCCTCTATTTTCTGAGTGTCAACTCTAATCCCATCACCAGAAATAATGTGTCCTATGAATGCCACAGACTCAAGCCAAAACTCACATTTAGAGAACTTAGCATATAACTCCTTATCCTTTAGAGTTTGGAGAACTATCCTGAGATGACTAGCATGATCTTCGTCATTCCTCGAATAGATTAGAATGTCATCAATGAACACAATAACAAACATATTTAAGGCTTGAATACTCTATTCATAAGGTCCATGAATGCTGCCGGTGCATTAGTTAAACCGAACGACATGACCAGAAACTCATAATGACCATAACGGCTCCTGAATGCTGTCTTTGGAATATCACATTCCCTTACCTTCAGCAGATGGTAGCCTAATTTGAGGTCTATCTTAGAAAAACAAGAAGCACCCTGAAGTTGATCGAAAAGATCATCGATTCTCGGAAGAGGATACTTATTCTTAATAGTAACCTTGTTCAACTGATGGTAATCTATACACATTCTAAGAGAACAATCTTTCTTTCTCACAAAAGGACCGGAGCGCCCTAAGGTGAGACACTTGGTCGAATGAAACCTTTCTCTAGGAGATCTTTCAACTGCTCTTTCAACTCTTTCAACTCAGCTGGTGCCATTCTATATGGCGGAATAGATATAGGACGAGTATCTGGAAGAATATCTATACCGAAGTCTATCTCTCTCTCAGGAGGGACTCTGGGAAGATCATCTGGAAAGACTTCTGGAAACTCTTTTACTACTGGAATTGACTGAATAAGAGGTATCTCAACACTAGAGTCATTAACTCGGACTAAGTGATAGACACACCCTTGGAAACTAACTTTCACGCCTTAAGATATGAAATGAAACGACCTTTAGGCACTGCTGAATTGGTACTCCACTCTATAACTGGCTCATTAGGAAACTGGAACTTGACAACTCAAGTTCTATAATCAATGGAGGCATAACAAGCATGAAGCCACTCCATACCCAAAATAACATCAAAATCAACCATGTCTAACTCAACTAAATCATCCATGGTGCTCTTGTGATTGACGGAAACGGTACAATCACGATAGACTCTCTCAGCTAGAATAGACTCCCCAACAGGTGTAGAAACACAAAAGGGCTCACAAAGTTGCTTTGGAAGAACATCAAAATTCATAGCAACATACGGGGTTACAAAAGATAAACTTACTCCTGGATCTAGCAAAGCATAAACATCAAAGTTAAAGACTTGGATCATACCAGTGACAACATCTGGAAAAATCCTCTTGCTCTTGGAGACTCGCGATAGCATATTGGCGGTTTGTTCCTCCGCCAGCCCCTGAAGTAGCTCCTCTAGATGCAGCTCTGTCTAGTGGAGCAATGATGAAGATTGGGCTCTATTGCCCTGATTCCTATTACCTTGCCGGTTCTTAGGGGACACTTTCATGAAGTGACCCTATTGGCCGTACTTGAAACATCTCATAGAGCCATCGCGACAAGCACCTGGGTGGTTCCTACCACACTTAGCATATGCAGGAGACCAATTGCCTCCTTGTGCCACACCCTGAGATTGGGCAGGTCTAGCTCTGAAACCTGTGAATTCTGACTATTGTACACACAGGTGCACTAGTAGATGATGGAGCAGGTCCTTTTTGTTTCTGTTGAAAGGAAGAACGGTTCACATTGCTCCTTTGCTGCCCGGACTCATTCCCTGTCTTAGCCTTCTTGTTTCTGAATTCTTCTCTATCTCTTAGATTTTCTTCCTCAACCTGTTGCACATAAACCATAAGTCTGGCTATGTCCATGTCCCCTATCAGCATAGTTGCCTTGCCCTCCTTACTTGACAGACGAGACAACCCAGCAACAAACATACTCATCCTGCTCCTCATATCCGCATCAATCTCTGAAGCATATCGGGAAAGTTGGGTGAACTTCAAACTATACTCATGAACACTTAACGAATCCTGCTTAAGGGTAAGAAACTCCCTTACCTTGGCTTCTCTCAGTTCACAGGGAAAGAAACGCCCCAAGAAAGCCTCCTCAAACATAGCCCAAATCAAAACTAGTACAGCCTCATCTCTACCCTACTTCCACTGGTCAAACTAAGTCCTAGCAACACTCCTTAGTTGATATGCAGCTAGTTCCACTCGATCAGCATCGGCAACGTGCATAACCTCAAACACCTTCTGCAGTTCCTCAACAAAATTTACCGAATCCTCAGTAGTGCTTGAACCAGTGAAGCTTGGAGGATTCATCCAAAAGAACTCACGGATCCTCGAAGTATCAGCCTCTTCCTGTCGAGCCCCTCTTTGTTGCCCAACTTGGTTGGTCACAGCTTGACTTAGCATTCAGATTGCTTCCCGAAATTCAGCATTGGTGACTCTCCTTGGGATTGCAATTCTGGTGCATTAGGTACCCCTTGCTCCTCAACGTTCCTCCTAGCAGGACTACCTCATACAGCTCTTCGTGAAGGCATGATCAACTGAAAGACACGAGCAAGCACGAATTAGAAAGAGACTTTCATAGAGATAAACTCTATCGCACGAAATGAATATGAAAGAAGTGAAGGAATTTCCTAAATGTTATAGCCTCCTAATTATAGATGTGGCGCGCTTCACACTGATAACTAGGACTCTACAGACACGGCTTCATAGACCCCCTAGGAATCTTGAACTCTGTGCTCCGATACAAAGTTTGTCACGCCCCGAGCCTACTCCCCGGATGTAGCTGGCACTTGAGAACCATTGTTGGCCCCAAGCGAACACTTGGCGTGGCTTACAACTCAGCGGAAGACTCAAAACATTAATACAAGGATTCAATGCATCATTACTCAACTGTTTAAAAGATAACTTAGAACGTTTAAAGATAAACATTCAACTTAGCCAAAATGGAGACTCAAGTTTTAACATAAGAAAGTGACAATGTAAAGACAAATGAACTAACTAACTGTCTATGAAGCCTCTAACAAATGAGATGGACATCAGGACAAGACCCACGAGATCCTAATGAAATAACTATAAAGCAGTAAAAAGGGGTCCTCCAAAAGCAAGGAGGCTCACCAACTGACTCTGAGTGCTCAACTGGATCAACGAGCCGCTGGATGCTGATCCTGGTTACCTGTATCTACATTAAATGTACGAGCATGTGAGCGGAAAACTAAACATGACATAAGGTTGAAATGAATCTGTAAAGAACACTTACCTTAGCTTTACTCAACTCATGGATACTCAACTCAAATGCAAAATAAAACAACAGTAAAGGTGCAGTTTATATAAAGCATTTAAACAGGGACAACAACCCAAGTTACTCATATAGTAAATTAATATAATTATGTGGGATTTTCTCTAACCGACAACCATGACTATGAGCTAATGTGATGATACAGTGTCTCGCCCACGCTTCCAGAACTGTCCTATAACTTGCCATGATATAGAACGCCTCAACTAAGTGGATCCACTAGTCTATGCTAAAAAGCACTAAGGAATCATCTAAAAAGTATGACCCTTTCTACCCACGTTGGATACATGGTTTATGGAGAGTTGAGTTATTGTAAACTCGTTCCCATATCAGTGCTCAATACTACTCCCAAAATATACTCAGCTCATATGTTTAAAAACAAAACTCTTTATGTGGTTTGAGATAATTACTCAAAAACTAGCTCAAAGGCTCTCTTGGAAATCAGTGTTTCCTCTCTTGTTTAAATGTGAAAATATTTACTCTTTTGGGAATACATAGTCCTGATATACTCTTTTGAAGAAAAGAACTTCATATTTACTCTTTACTCAACTCAAACTCAAGTCTTAAAACAAAGTTAAACGTTTGCAAAAGACTTTTGAAATAACTCTAAGAACTCTCTAGACTTGGTTGTTAACTTTCCTTGAATTTGAATTTATGGATTCAAGGATCGTAATTTGTAATAGGAAAGATCTCATGATGTTTAGGAGTGCGTTTAGATAGTTAAACATGAGAAACGATCAAGAAATCACTGTATGGAAGCAAGTCCGCGATGCGAAGATGCATTTAATTATTTGGTCGCGAAATAAATTTTGAGGCAAGAACAGTCTGTGACCACTCCGCTCCGCGAAGAAGAATTCCCCAATTCTGAGAAACAGGTGTGCGACGCGGACCTGGTACCCAGATTCGCTCGATATACTCTTTTTCATTTTCCAAACCCAATTCGCATAAACTCAACTTCTTATATCAAATTCTCTTTAGATTCAGATACCCAGTTCATGAACATAAGAATAAAATCAAACATTACTCTAAAATTGACGCGATTCTATCAAGAACTCAACAATCCCATCAACTATCAAGAACTAAAGCCAATTTCAAGAACATATATCAAGAACATCAAACTTCAACCTATTTAGGATGAATTCATGTTGAACTAAACATGTTAGGCACGTCGGTGAACGAACCGATTGCTATGAAAGTCTCATATACCTCGTAGGGATCACCCCTTGACAAAATCCACAAGCAATCCTTCAAGAACTTGGCAATTCCTTGCTTCTTCTTCACTTTTCTCCTCTCTTTTCTCTTCTTTCAAAACCCTATCTCAATTTTCAATAGCGTAAACTGAATCCCATCAGTAGATACCCCAATTTAATTACCAAAAATGAATTTAATAAATTGGGTAGTGAAAATACCATAATACCCCTCTAAAATCCGGTTTTAACTTTCCTTATCTAGACAGCCTAACTTCAAATAGACATATCTCCCTCATACAAACTCGAAATTGCGCAAACTCAGCGACGTTGGAAAGATAATTCCAAGATCTTTCCTATGGTATCTTGTAGCACACATAACTCATCCTGAGCTAGGAGTTATAATCATTTGAAATTGACCAAAAATAATACTTAACATAACTTAACCAATTTTCCAGATTTTTCATTCTTTCAAAAATGACTCTTTTTAATTCTAGTTCTTTCACTTAGCGAGATGTTACAATTCTGATCTGGTGGTTCGAACCTCAGATCTATCTTAGAGTATATGTTGGACCTTCCTAGTTCTTCCAACAGTTCCTCAATTATAGGAATTGAAAGTTTGTCCTTTATAGTAGCTTTGTTCAACGCTCTAAAATCCACAAATAGCCTCTATGCACCGTCTTTCTTCCCTACCAACACCACTGGGGAAGCAGAAGGACTATAGCTTGGTTGAACAATGCCTTGATCCAATAATTCTTGCACAAGTTTCTCAATGACATCCTTCTGCGTAGATGAATATCTATAGGGTCTGAGGTTGACTGGGTTTCTATTGTTCTCCAAAGGAATTCTATGGTCAAATAACTCCCTAGTGGGTGGTAACCCTTTAGGTTGTGGAAACACGATATCATACTCCTTAGTCAGTGCCAAAATCTCAGGAATTTCCTTCTCACTATTAATCATTTCATTGGTCTTTGGCATGACTTTGATCCTGAATAATTGAGCTCCATTATCAGCCATCTGACCCATTTTTTAGCCTCCACCGTCTTGATGTTATCCCTGATTCCTGACAAGATACACTCTTTTCCGTGGTATTGGAATCTCATGGTCAGTAACTGGAAGTTCATGAAGAGATCACCTAGGGGTTTAAGCCATTCACCCCTAAAATGATGTCACAAGACCCTAAAGGAATGAGGAGGAAGTTATCCTCAAAAGAATCACCTCCCATAAACCAATTGAATCCTTTATATGCTTCCACAGTCTGCCTAATGCCTCTATCAACTACATTAATCAATTGTGGATTCACAGTTTGAACTCCAAGACCCCACTTCTTTACTAACTCCTCCTCCATGAAATTGTGTGTGCTACCTGGATCAATGAGGATGTTGAGTGGCCCTTGATCACAATAGCCTGTGACACTTAGCGTTTGGTAGCCAGGCACACCCTGAACGACTTGTAGAGAAATTTCACAGACTACTTTTTGCTCTTCTTACTCAATAGAGGGTTCTGTCTCTTGTGGCTCATCCTCTACGATCACCTCATGTTCCTCATCCACTTCCAACAAATGGAGTCTGTTGGATGTAGCACATTTATGGCCAGGAACAAACTATTCATCACAGAAAAAACATTGACCCTTCTGTCTCTTTTCACTCAATTCAACCTGTGTCAATCTTTTGCTCCTTTCTCTATTGAAATTTTCCACTGGCTCTTTCCCAATCCCTGTATTTTTAGTAAAAGCGGGGTTGTAACTACCCTTCTGGAAAGAACCACCTCCACTGGACATGATGTTTTTAGTCAACCTCATTTGAGCGTGCAACTGTGACTGTGTGTTCCTAGCCAACTGGTAAGCTTGAGGAAGTGTAAAAGGCCCATGGCTTTTCACAGTAAATCCAATTTCTGGTTTTAACCCTGTAATGAACGCATTGATAGCATGTTCAAGAAATATAGTTATCAAACTCCTTCTGATAGTCCTTCACAGACCCATGTTGTTTTACCAACTTAAAATCAGACATGGGGTCTTCATAATCACCCCCAAATCTAACCATCAAGGCATACACATACTCATCCCAAGTTGGATAAGGCAAGTGAAACCTGCTCTTAAGGTAAGACAGATGCCATTCTATGGTTGTGTCATCAAAATGTAAAGCGGCTACTCTAACCTTTATACTCACTGGGGTATCATCGTACAGGAAGAATTAATCATCCTTATACATCCATGTTCTAAGATTCGTACCATCAAATCGAGGGAAATTTACCTTTGTTAGGCGAGTCATGGATCCACTATTGTGAGTCATAGGAGATTGGTTGGTAGTGGCATTGAATCCTCCCCCTTCTTGGCCTTTGTCTAGAATTTGGCCTGGATGAGCAAAGAATTTTTGACCCCTGCTATTACCTTGTTACTGATGGTGTTGTTCGCCTACTGGTGTTTGGTACTGCTGATACTGTGAAGTACCATACTGGTAGCCTCATGGAGATAAAAATCCTGGTGGTTAGAGACTCCTGTATGGTGGTTAGTTACTCCTGCAGGCCAGCAATGGCCTTCTCATGTTGCTCTTCAATCTGATTCTATCTAACTATAAAGTTATCCAATTCCAATGTCATGCCATCGAACATATCCTTAATCTCCTTCATGTCGTTAGCCATGGTTGCCACAGATCTCAGGACAGTGCTCTGATACCAAATATTACAAAATATATTTACAACTAAGAGAAAATCAATGAAACAGTAACTGAGGGCTAAGAAGTAGAAAGAAAATAAAAAAACTGAATAAAAGAGAAACTAGATTAACTGATTGTATTACAATTCCTGATCTGATAATGCGGTGAGAGGAACAAATATAGGCCTTGGCCACGCCTCTCCACTCAGGAGTTCTAACACAACCGTACCATCCTAACTGCTCCAAAATAAATAGAACTTAAATGCAATAAATAAAAACTACAACTGGACTAAACTGTAAAATGCTCTTCTTGAGTAACTAACTTCTTCATGAGTTGTTAAGTACCACTGCATCAGCTCAGTGTACAACCACTTCACTATCAGCAATGTCAAAATTGCAACAACACCTTTGTGGTTTTTTTCCAAATATGATATTTTCATCAACAATTTAGTGAATTTAATAAATCTTGAAAGATTCACGATAACAACAAATTGAAACACGTAATCCTATAACAACAAATTGAAACACGTAATCCTAATTCTTTTTGATGGATCTATACTTTATATAATTGGTTTATCTCTCTGTCTAACAATTTTTTTTATTAGTTCGAGGATGAAAGTTCTAAAAACTATAAGTCAGAATAGTGGAAATCGATCAACTTAGGTTTGACCGTATTAAAAGAGACAATTTGCTATGTGTGTAATTAATTTAATTTGTGACATATTTAAAGATTGAGTACATGTGAATTTAATTTAATTTGTTACACATTTAGAGGTTGAGGAATCGTTTAACAATTTTCATAGAAAGATAAACTTTAAAAATTATATATTTTCAAGAAAATTAATTTATTTAGAAAGAAATTTTAATTTATGGTGAAACTTTTATCACATATTAAATGAATTTGTTGAATCTTTTAAAATGAATTATTACAAAAATTATTAATCTTGTTTCTTCATATATATGATTGATGGACAAATATTTGTTTAGTTTGACGTTTTAGGGGTATTCTAGCACTTTGATTCAATTCTTAAAATGTTACTTTGCACGAGCGCATAAATTACTAGCAAGCTAGTAGTTTTCATTATTTTCTTGAAAACTTTCTCCATTAATACTTCACACAATGTTTTCATCTTACAAAAGATCTAACCAAGTATTTCATATTTCCTACTAGAATATGGATAACCAACAAAAAATTGATGCTGATGAAAATGCAACATTAATAGATATTTCCATATGTTTTACCACACCTCAAGAATCAAAAGTTCATGTTTTATAGGTAAGCTTTTCCTCCAATTATACGGTGTTTAATTCTTTTCATTTTAAGACGTTTACATTTTATTTAATCTATTCCTTAATAACGTTTTAATGTTAATTGTATTGAAAAAAATGTTCTTATTTAGAGCTAAAATATTTGAAATCGTATCAATCACAACAAAAACATTATATATATATATATACATGAAAGAGTAATAATAATAATACTTTTAAAGTTTCTCAAATATGTCTATATTTTATTCGTCAACAGTGCATATGACCTATTAAAATCCTTTTTTTCTTTTGATTTATTATTTATAGTTAAGTCTTCATTAGTGTTAACACATATAGATAATTTTATTCCACATCCAAACCACGCAGGACTTGATATGATTGTACCTTGTTACAAAATAAAGTAATGAAAAATTTCAATTATGAAAATATATTTTATGTAAAGAAAAATAGAAATTAACATTTTTTATGTGAAGATGCTTCAAAACTGACAAATAGGTTTGAACTTCTCAAGGATATCATTGCTTCTATTACTTAAAAAATAAGAGCGATGGAAAAACATCTTTTTCTTTATTTTGTTGGGGGTATTATAGAACTTTAACTATGATTTTTAAATGTTGGGGGTATTGTAGAACTTTTACTAACATATATACATTACTAGAAAGCTAGAAATCATCGTTATTTTCTTTCACTGATTTTATTCATAGTCAAGGAGATCCAATAGTGGCCGTTCCCGTATTTTTA
Organism: Solanum etuberosum; assembly: GCA_029582245.1. Taxonomy (NCBI): domain Eukaryota; kingdom Viridiplantae; phylum Streptophyta; class Magnoliopsida; order Solanales; family Solanaceae; genus Solanum; species Solanum etuberosum. Next base: position 53,054 of record JAJONR010000606.1, on the reverse strand, counting down.
TCGCACCTGAAAATGATGTTTTAGAATTAGATTTTTGACAATTTTTATAGGTCAATATCTATATTTTTTGGGCATTCAAGCACATTGATTAAGATCTTAAAATATTACTTGACACACACATACACAAACATATATAGCAGGTGATTAGCTTTCATCTTTCTTTTCAAAAACTTCTCTGTTCTTTCACACAATTTTTCATTTCCCAAAAGATCTAAGTAAAATTTTCATATTTTATACAACAATATAAATATGCAGCACGAGATTGATAAAGATGAGGATGCAACATTAATGCAAGTTTCTATATCTTTTAGTGCACCTGAAGAATCAAAAGTTAATGTTTTGGAGGTAAGCATTTGAAAAATTCCTCTAGTCATAGGTGTTTAGTTTTTCTTTTTTAAAACATGTACAAATTTATTTTGGTGAATTCTTGTACTATTGTTTAAAAATTTAATTGTGTTATGAAAGAAAAATAAATGTTCCTCTATAGAGGTTGCAATCACTTCCAACAATTTCTTAGAAATAGGATAGAACTTTTCATCACACATCCAATTATTTAGTGAATCTTAAGAGATTCATAGCCACAATCATATTTGATCTTATTACAAAATGCATAAGATTGATGGACAAGTATCTTTTTTGGCACTCTAAAAGTTTGATTAAGTTCACAAAATGTTAATCTAACTATTGTTTTTTTCATATTTTTAACAAGAATATGGATGAGAATCTCAAAGTTGATGTTGTTGAGGATTCAGTATTAATGGAAGTTCCCATAACTTTTCTCACACTTGATAAATCAAAAGTTGATATTTTAGAGGTAAGCTTTTGAATAGTTTTTTTAATCAGAAAGTGTTTAGTTTAATTTCCTTTACGACATGAACCAAAATTATACAACCCCTCCACCCCCCTCAAATTTATGTGATGTAATTCTACTAGACATGTAATAAGAGTACACCTTTGTGATTTTTTTTCCAAATAAGTGGAACCTAATAATAGTAAAATATTGATAGTGTCATTAAATATTTCTCAAATAATTAGGAAATAAATTATGATTTTGAGACTGACTAAAAAGAAAGTATGTCACATTTATTAGAACACAAGGAGTATATAAATAATAGTATAAACAAATACATAATTTTAATTGTTATCTAATAATTCTAAATTCTATCATCCAATTGTGCCCTGTTTTTAGTTAGGTCCTACATACTTACAAAATTTTATAGGTCTTTCAAGATAACTTTCGTCTATGTGATAACACAAATAAATATTTTTATTTCACATCCAAACCACAAATGACTTGGAAAACTATGATGATGTCACATCGGTATAAAATCTGTAAGCTAATGAAAAAACTCAAACTTCTACCCTTGATTAACAGACATAAAATACTCACTGTGATTTTGATCAAAATTTAACAAATATTTAAATTAGCATAGAGAGAATGACTTAACATCATTACTCACGTTAAACTACGTTATAAATAAATATATTAAACGATTAATTGAATTCCTTTACCATTAAAAATATAATTTTTAAACAGAAATATAAAGTAAAATTTTCTTTTTATGTGAAGATACGAAAAGCGTTACAAAGAAAATTGAATTTCTCAAGAAATTCATTTTCCTTGTTACTGAAAGCATAAGAAAATACATCTATGCAATTTTCATATTTATTTTCTTTAAATATTATCTTTTTATTATTTTCTCAAATTACTTCACACAATTTTTAATTTTACAAAATATATAACTAAGTGTTTCATATTTTCTACTATGATATTGATAAGGAGCACAAAATTGATCGTGGAGATGCAATAATGGTGGTTTCCATATCTTCTATTCAACCTCAAGCTGGTGTTTTATAGGTAATTTTGAAAAATCCATGCATTATTTAACATACTTATTATAAGGTGTTTAGTTCTTTTCCTATTTAGAATATATATAAAAATATTTTTATGTATTCATGAATTACATTTTCAATATCCGTTATCTTATGGGAATTTTTTTTCGGATGAACAGTGATGTCTAGTGATTGTTGTTGTGATCTGTAGTGATAGTTGTTATGAATGAAAATTGAGTATAGTATGTTGACTTGATGGTGTTGTGGATAGTAGGGATTGATAATGGTGATAGTAGAAGTTGATCGCAGTAGTTTTGTGGTAGTTCATAGTTGGATGATAACTAAGGGGGTGTTTGGATGAGTTCTTTTGAAGAGACTTATAAGTCAAAAGATAAAAGTTGGGGACAACACCAAATTTTTTATTTTTCGCTTTGGGTACTTTTTCAGCCTTAATTATTTTTTTTTCAAACATTTTCAAAACTAAAAAATAGCTTAAAAATCAAAATTAACAAAAAATAAGTCAATTCAAGCATTCACTAATAGCTTATGGTTGTGGTATATGATGGTGGTAGACAATATATAGTGCAGACAAATGATGGTCATTGTCGATACTGCTTGATGATTTTTATGGTAATGATGGTTGGTTTCAATAATAATTGAAAATAGTTCCTATCTAATGTTAGTGTTAGTGTTGGCTGATTGTATTGATTGATAGTGGTGGTGATTGAGGACAAAATATGCACATCAACAACTTAGGGATACTAGATATAATTGAATGCACTATATTTTGTACTAAGCTATTTTCAATATTTTGTTTACCACTTGATGTACAAATTATTGAGTCTCCCAACTCCACTAGGTAATTACCATTTGAAAGTAGATTTTGGATATATTTGAATTTCATAAAATATAACTGATTTTGGTTGCAGAATGAGAAGAGTAAGAATAAGGTTGTAGAAATGATACCAGAAAATATGCATTACATGCATACGCATAATTTTGAACAGAGAAGGCAAAACTGGATCATCAAGAATAGTTCTCGTCGAGATGGATCAACAATTGGTTACGTATGTTTTTTGCATTTGAATAATAGAAATATTTATTTTGCCAATATTAATACCAAGTTGTACTTTGATTGATGAATTATGTGTTGAACATTCAATAATTGTTGGCAAACAGGTCTACCATCATCTGGAGACAAAGGAAAAGTTTCGATCTATGATAGAAGTTTATAAGTTTGTTCAATATGGAGAAATTCCTGAAAAAACAAAAAAAACAAGTGAAAAGGGAGAAATAATGCAGGTTAGCTCAAGAAAGTTAGATTAGAATAAATAATGAAACCGACTATATTTATGCATTGTTACTAAAAGAGTTTGTTTGCAGGTAACACCAATACGTAAAACACGTATGCGCGGTAACAAATTGATCAAACACTATGTGGTTGGAACATGTGAATCATGCAATGGAGTTTACATAAAAAATCGTAGTGGAGTTAATTATTTATCTGAACGTGACATTCCTTCCAACATCGGTAAGAGAAGTTAAGAAAATCAAAATAAAACAAATAGTTCATTCATTTATTGTTGTTATTTTTGTTGTTTTTATGTTCATTATCATAACTGCATGGTTGATTCTTATAATTCTGTATTATTTTTGTGGCCAGAAAAAAAGTGAAAAAGAGAAAATGAAGATTTCTTTTGGCATCAACAGGTCAACTTGGGAAGTGATGCATTAAGTGCATATGTGAACTCAGGAGAAGTGGCAATAAGTACTACCGTAAAATCCTTTTTTTACCTTTGAGATTTTGAGCTCTTATAGTCGGGACACAATGCAAAATATTTCTAGGTATAATTGTAATTGTATTAGTTTCAGCTGAATGTTGATGAATATTATTTGTCTTTCATTATTTAAGAAAAGTACTGAATTCTGACTTTTTTTCATTTCTAAAACTAAAGATTTTGTTTAATGTAAACTTATATAATTGCTTTTGTCCTAATACTATTGCTCATATTAATAATTTAATATATAATTGAATTGGGTCAAATAAATCTAATATATATATATATATTCTAAAAGTACGAAGGTCTTTAGAAATGTTAATTGATTTTTTTCCCTTTATTAAAGGACTCTATAGTAGGATAAACTTACATTTACTATTTTATTAAGGAGTCCTGAAATACATGGTAAGGAAAATATATGTTTAAAAAATTAAGGTGCTTTAAAACATTTTGTAAGATCAAAATATATGGTAAGAGGTATGAGAAGAATTAGCAATTAAGGGAATCCTAAAATATATGCCAAGAAGAATATACATACATTAAGAGTTCTATGATAATTCTATTGAAGAAGAATATTTTTTCTCCATATTTAGGTAATATTTTCTTGGGAAACAAAAGTTTTTTCCAGGGAAGATTATTCTCCCAAATAACTCATATGTAGGTCAATTGACCAAATAAATTTTATATATTATGAGTATTTTTATAATTATTTATCTTTGCTATCGCCGTTCAAGGTTTCTTTTTTAATTTGTGCTTAATGCCCTTGTGTTTTGATCCAAACAATATGTTCAAAATTCCAGTTCAATCATATTCTCTAATGGTACATCAAGAGATTAGACTCACTAGATGAGTAGCTCATGTAAAAATAGTTTTTCTTCCTTTTTAGATTCAAAATAGATGAACAAGAGTGTGTTGAAAAGAAGAGAAGGTGAATAAGAGACCATTGTGTAGCTCTAACAAAATTTACTTTACACTATTAATTTATTGATAAATTTATAGTTTTATGTTATGCAATATGTGGAAAAAAATAAAATTCTCCTCTCATCTATGGTATAATTGTAATGACCCTTTAGGTCATTTTTGCATTATTGCCTTTTTTTTTCTTCATTTACAGCGTTCTTATAGTGAACCTAAGTTATTTATGCTTTGTTGAGACTGACAGTTTAGTCACCCAGTCGTTCATTTGGATTATGTGCATGTTTATATGTTTTGGAGCTTTCGAAACTTGAAAGGTTGACTTTGGTCAAAATTTCTTGAAGACGGCCTCAGAAAGCAATTCTTATTTTTTCGTCATCTCTAAAATGTTGAGTTTGGTGTAGAAGGACCCTTGGTGTGGATTCGAGGCTTCTGAGCTCATCGTGAGCCCTCTTGTGGAGTATGACTCAAAACAGAGGTTGGGTGTGGGACCTATTTTTTATTGATATTACTCCAATTGGATGTTTCGACATCACCTTTGAGTTTGAAATGCCTAATTTGGTGGGGTAGCATATAGCGTTTGCACACATAGGGTTCGAACCTCGTTTGGACATTTGAACACTTGATGTTCTAGCTGATGCACCAGCATTTGGTGTAGGTGGCCTTCCTCATCATCGTCATGATGAAGCCTCCGCACGCACGAAGGGTTACTATACTTGGCAATCGTAGTCGCGAGTGCAATGAGTAGTTGACTGGGGTTTACCGTATTTAATCTTTGCGGTCGCGAGTGTTGACCTCTACAATTTCGTAGGTCATTTAACCTACGATACACCATCGCGACCTTAAACCCCCTTGTTCGCGATGAGTAAGTTCTGTTGTTGTTTTAAATAAACACTGGACGCGAACCAGCTCCATTCATCATCTTCAAATTATGATTTTTGGAGCTTCACAACTCCAAATTGGGAAATTCTTGTTGGTAATTATATGGGATGTCCCAGGATTCGTGTTGGAGTGTTCGGTGACTTGTGAGGAGAGTTGTGCGGAGGTAAATTTCACCTCGAAGGATCTAACTTATTGCTTTAATTGAGAATTTTTGGTGTTTATCTTGCATGTGATTTTTTGCTGCATTCCGAGCCTTTAATTGTGTCTCATTTTGTAACACCCCAAAATTTCTAAGCTAAGACCCGAACTATTCTTCATTTACGTAAAAGGTCATGACGGTGATTCTTAAATTTCTCATATACGTAGAGATAAATTCTTTAGTTGAGAATGATTTTGGATATCAATTAAGGTCAGTAAAAACTCCTAGCAAAAAGTTGAGTTGAAAGTTTCCTCACCGATTAAGTTTTGATGTAAGATTTTACTTGGGTCAACTTTAAACGACAATATATCTTAGAATAAAAAGAGTTACGTGGCCCATAACCTATCAAATTAAAGGTATTTGAATCTTCTTTCCAACTCCATAAATTTTGTAAAAATCCGAGGTTTGAGTAAAAATTTATGACCATTTTAGTAACCTGATACAGTGTGTGACGAATTAGTCGACGGGGAAATATTAAAAAGTGTCGTTTTTGTCTTTTTACCTCTAAGAAAATCCTAAACGAATTTCTTGACTAATTAGAGATACAAAACATTCAGATTTTCATCTCTTAATCCATCATTCTCTTTTCTCTCAAAACCCTAAGGAAAAATTAAAGTAAAAGACTCCATTCAAGATTCTTTTAATCTTTTTCAAGATTCTTCTTCAAGGTAAGTCTTTCTCCAAGAATTTCAGTCTTTCCAACTCAAATTCCTCCATACAATTATGAATTAATAATTAAAATCATAATTCTTGGTCATAGAGATTTCAAGAAATTAATTCAACAATATTAAGAAAGGTTTGCTTGATTTTTCTCCTTCAAACTAGGGTTTCAAGGCTTCTAATCAAGTTCTTCTTCAAGATTCTTCAAGAACCTTATTCTTCAAGGCATGTAAGGCTATCATAGTATTGGACTAGTTCGTCCTCAGACCCTACATCTACTTTCAAATCAGTAAAAGAGAAATCTAGGATTCTACCCCCCAGATTTGAGTATTCTTGAGATGAGTTGATTTTGAGTTCTCGAGTTCCTGTTTCTTTCTTGAAATTATATTCCTAATTATTGAATTGCTATATGTTATATATTAAGATTCTTGAGTTGATTCGTTCATGTCTATATATCAGCATGAACCCTATGAATTGAGTATTTTTTAGATGAATAGTATTGATTAGTTCTAAGTATTGAGTTTTCTATATTGTTATTGATATCCTTGAGTTCATTTGTTCATGTCTATAATTCATCATGAACCCTATATTGAGTCATAAATTTTGGGAAGCTTTTTAAAGCCACCACTTGAGTTCTTAAACTTAGTTTTGAGAAAGTAAAGATGAATTTTGAGAAAAAAGTTTTGTAAAACATGATTATTATGAAAATCGAGTATGCCATCAATGTATGAGCAGTATGGTATCTAGATATGCCATTAATATTTATGCAGTATGACTTCCCGAGTCATCAATGATCATGCTGTAATATGATTTTGATATGTTTTGAGAAAGAGCTTTCAAGTATGAGTTTAGTAAGAGTATAAGGGGACTATGTATTCCCAGAGGTATAAATTTTCACATTGATAAAAGGGAAACTGAGATTTCTAAATGAGTTATGAGTTTAAAAGATATTTCAAGAGCAGTTACCTCTTTTAAGAGGGTAGTTTGAGCAATTATCTCAAACTAGAGGAAGAGTTATGTTTTTTAAACATTGAGCATGAGTATATATTTTTGAGAGTAGTATTGAGCACCAATATGTGGATGACTTTAGACAACTCACAATCCTCATAAACCATGTATGCCAACATGGGTACATGATCATACTTTTTAGATGAATCATAAGTGCCTTCGGGCAGAGCTTAGTTGATCCAATTAGTTGAGGTGTTCTTTACCCCGGCAAGGTATAGGACAGTTCTAGCAGCGTGGGCGAGACGTTGTATCATCACGTAGCTCATAGTGATGGTTCTCGGTTAGAGAATATCCCAAATAGAGTTAAAGTGTATTTTTATATATCACCTATTATGCTGAGTTTATAGATGAGAAATTATTTTGTAAAGCTTTAAATGATTTAACTCCCTTAGTTCTTTACATTCAGCTTGAGTACATTGGTATCTATTACAGTCCTTTCTTTCAGTTTTTTTTTGTTATTCAGCTATATTACATACTCGTACATTAAATGTACTGATGTCATTCAACCTGCATCTTTTAATGATCCATAAATAGGTTCATAGGATCTTCAACAAGAGTCTGTTGAGATCACTTCATCCGCTCGCATGCTTATGAGTGAGACCTCCTTGCTTTCGGAGTACTCCAGTTTTGATGAGTTGTTACTAATAGTTCTCTTGAGGAGTTGCAGGTCTTGTCCCAACACTCATCCTTGTATACATTAGAGGCTTTAAAGATAGACAGTTTTGGAGAGTCTTTCAGGTTCATATATTTTATTTAAAACTTATGTTTCATATTCAGTATATTTAGCAAAGTTTTGAGATTTAGTAAACTGTTTTTAAACATTTCTTTCAATTTGATGCTTATGTATGCTCAAGTTAGTCTTCCGCTTGTAGTTAGCCAGGATGTGGGTTTTCTTGGGGACCAGCAATGGTTTTTGAGTGCTAGCCACGTCTAGGGTGTAGGCTCGGGTCGTGACAAACTTGATATCAGAGTACATAGTTCAAGTGTCCTAGGGTGTCTATGAAGCCGTGTCAAGTAGGGTCTTATTTATGATTGTGAGGGCCATAATTTTATAAATGTGAGACTATAGACATCTAAGAAAAGTTTCCTTTCTTTCATACTATAAATCGTGCAGCAGAACTGTGTCATAAGGAATTTATTCTAACTCGTGTGTTTCTCAGATACATTCGACTACCCTCATACTCAAGGTAGTTGAAAAGAAAAGTCAATTTTTATCGATCAGTTGCTCTCAGCAAAAGTCTTGAGCAAAGTCATGAGACTGCAGAAGGGGCTTGAGAGAATCTCGTGACTGTGTCAAGTGTTGAGTTTCGAAGGAATGCACTCTTATTCATATGAATCGTACGTTTGAGCTAAAAGTGAATTGTATTCCCAGACTCTTTTCTCTAAACCTTGTTTAAGTTGAGACCCCTATGAGGAAGTGTGTTTTAGAGCTTGGGCCCAAAAAGATAGTATGAGTTATGAGATTATAAGCAGTAGTAGTAAAAGTGCCCAAAGTTAGAAGAATGCATGCAGAGGTTCAGTATTCTAGAAAGAAAGATAGTGATGAGGCAAACTATGTTATTGTAGTCATGCACCCAATAAGTTATAATGAGGAGTTTTCCCTTATGGGTACATTAAGAAGTGATGAGTTTGTGAAGATTTCATGATAGAGGATAGAGGAAAAGTTATGAGTTAGGATGAGTTAGAGTACACTTTATCTAGAAAGGAGTTTATGTCAATGTAACATTGTGTTAGTGAAGGCCAAGTATAGGTGTTTCATAAAAGAGTAGAGTATTCATGAGGTGATAGATCTAAGCTAGGCTTATGATTTTTAAGGGAGAGCCTATGATATTAGAGGATTATAGAAGTAATTAAGTAATGATGTATAGTGAATGGATAAGTAGTACTTAAGTTGGGAAAGGAAATGTGATGGTAAATTGTAAGTATGAAGACTGACAGGTAAAGATAGACTACTTGTCATGAGACCTTAGTGGGCGAGTGTTCCTTAATTTTATCTAGTATTCACAAGTTAGTATAGTATGCGAGCAATTATATTGATATCTATGTTTTGTAATAAACACCAGACTTGAATTTGAGATGAGTGTCGTGATTAAAAGAATGGCAACATGAGGGTGATGAGGTTAGTTTTGAGATATGATCTAGTAGACTTTACATAGAGTAGGTGAGGAATTGAGAGGTTAGTTACAATGAATGTGAGTGGTACAAGTATGGGATTCTAACTTTTAGATAAGAGTAGTGAAGTGTGGCTAAGTCATTAGATTAACAAGAGTATTAAGAGGTGTACCCGAGATTGTATGTAGTCATATGAGGTTCTAATTAAGTTTATTGTTTTCATGTATGCCTAGATAGCATAATTGAGTTGTCAATATGGAGTAGGCTGATGTAAGAATTATTATTTTTTCCATAACGGTTAAATGAAGCGACCTTATAAGGCAATGAGAAGAGGTTAAAAGAAGTATCTTAGAAAGAGTTCTTAAAGGGAGTCTTTGTACATGCTTATGGAGAGTTTAGTAACCATGAGATAAGTCTTTCCCGAGTATTAGAGTAAATCGAATGTGGACTAGTTTAGAGATAATCGAATAGATCCACAGCTTTAAAGTGGCAGTTTCAAACCTAAGGGGAAGATGATAAGATGAGAAACCAAGTAAAGTGTTGAGGATGAGATACAGAAGTCTTCAGAAAGAATTTTAGAGGTACATCAATCCATTCATACTCTAGCGTATTCCCCAATGTTCAGTTATTATATCATCTTGTTGACGTTTCTAATATCCGAATTGTGTCTATGAGCTATGCTCAGTTTCCAGAATGAGGGGCAAAGACTTTAGCCCATTAACCTCGAGCTTAATCCATAAAGTTGTGGATATCTGCCTCATGATATGAACCTATTCATATAAGTATCCATGTCTCATTGTATGTTCAGTCTAACAAGTTCATGATTTACTCTCAATGGCTAGCAACATAATTTTATGTCATGCATATTCTTATATATCATAATTCTCGAATGAATCGTGCTAATGATATTTAGCCCTAAAGTCCTTTCAGTAATCCTTTTTAGTTTCGGAGAGTGGTGTTGTTGATAGTAGTTGTGTGATGATGGAGGAGAGGATTGTTATTTCTTATTTTAATAGTGATGGTGTGTTTATTACATTTAAGGTTATGAATGTGGAGGAAGAACGAGATAGAGTTTTACAATGAATACTAAGTCACCTTTCTGGTGGTAATGCATGAAAGTTCAGTTGGTAGAGATGATATAGGATGAGAAGTTGTTCGAAAGTAGGTTAGTAAGAGTGTATGGAGTGGTTAATGTTCTAAGCTTGAATGTGGTGTTGTTAACATGTGGACAATGTGTGATACATTAGGTGTTTCGTGATTTGAGCTCAAGGTTGGTTGAATGTAGTTATAGGGAGAAGTATTCTTGGGATGAGATTTCTTATAGAGGTATAGAACCAGAATCTCATCATTTAAATTAAATACTCACCTTATGTTAAGTAATTTGTCATTTTGAGTTAAGCTGGAATATAGTAAGAGCACTTATTTCCCTTCCATGCTCAGTTTAACCGTCATTCCAGGATGAATGATCCCAAGGGGGAGATATTGTAATACCCCAAAAATTTCTAAGCTAAGACCTGAACTATTCTTTATCTACGTAAAAGGCCATGTCGGGTGAATCTTAAATTTCTCATATGTAAAGATAAATTCTTTATTGTAAGAATGATTTTGGATATCAATTAAGGTCACTAAAATCTCCTAGCACAAAGTTGAGTTGAAAGTTTCCTTATCGATTAAGTTTTGATGTAAGATTTTACTTGGGTCAACTTTAAATGACCATATATCTTAGAATATATAGAGTTACGTGGCCCAGAACCTCTCAAATTAAAGGTATTTGAATCTTCTTTCCAACGCCAAAAATTTCACAAAAATTCGAGGTTTGAGTAAAACGTTATGACTATTTTAGTAACCGGACACAATGCTGTGACGAATTAGCCGATGGGAAAACATTAAAAAAGGCCGTTTTTGTCTTTTTACCTCTAAAAAACCTTAAACAAATTTCTTGACTAATTAGAGACCCAAAACAATCAGATTTTCATCTCTTAATACATCATTCTCTTCTCTCTCAAAACCCTAAGGCAAAATCCTAAGAAAAAATCAATGTAGAAGACTTCATTCAAGATTCTTTCAATCTTTTTCAAGATTCTTCTTCAAGGTAAGTCTTTCTACAAGAAATTTCATTCTTTCCAACTAAAATTCCTCCATAAAATTATGAATCACTAATGAAAATCATAATTCTTGGCCATAGAGATTTCAAGAAACTAATTCAACAATATCAAGAAAGGTTTTTTTTTTTTTCTCCTTCAAGCTAGGGTTTCAGGGCTTCTATTCAAGTTCTTCTTCAAGATTCTTCAAGAACCTTGTTCTTACAGGTACGTAAAGCTATCTAGTGTTGGACTAGTTCATCCTCACGCCCTACATCTACTTTCAAATTAGTAAAAGAGAAATCTAGTATTCTACCCCAAGATTTGAGTATTCTTGAGATGAGTTGATATTGAGTTCTCGAGTCTATTCCTAATTATTGAATTGCTATATGTTATGCATTAAGATTCTTTAGTTGATTCGTTCATGTATATATTTCAGCAAGAACCCTATGAATTGAGTATTTTTTTAGATGAATAGTATCGTTGAGCTCTAAGTTCTTACAATTCTATGTTCTTGAGTTGTGAGTATTGAGTTTTCTATATTGTTATTGAGATCCTTGAGTTGATTTGTTCATGTCTATAATTCAGCATGAACCTTATATTGAGTCATAAATTTTGAGAAGCGTTATAAAGCCAACACTTGAGTTCTTAAACTGAGTTTTGAGAAAGTAAAGATGAATTTTGAGAAAAAAGTTTTATAAAACATGATTAGTATGACAATCGAGTATGCCATCAATGTATGAGCAGTATGGTATCTAGATATACCATTAATGTTTATGCAATATGACTTCCCGAGTCATCAATGATCATACTATAATATGATTTTGATATGTTTTGAGAAAGAGTTTTCAAGTATGAGTTAAGTAAGAGTATAAGGGGACTATATATTTCCAGAGGTATCAATTTTAACATTGATAAAACAGAAACTGAGATTTCTAAATGAGTTATGAGTTTAAGAGATATTTCAAGAGCAATTACCTCTTTTAAGAGGGTAGTTTGAGCAATTATCTCAAACCAGAGGAAGATTTATGTTTTTTAAACATTGAGCATGAGTATATATTATTGGGACTAGTATTGAGTACCGATATGGGGATGAGTTTAGACAACTCACATTCATCATAAACCATGTATACCAATATGGGTACATGATCATACCTTTTAGCTGAATGCTAACTGCCTTCGGGCAGAGCTTAGTGGATCCACTTAGTTGAGGTATTATATACCCCGGCATGGTATAAACCAGTTTTGGCAGCGTGGGTGAGACGTTGTATCATCACGTAGCTCATAGTGATGGTTGTCGGTTAGAGAATCTCCCAAATAGAGTTAAAGTGTATTTTTATATATCTCCTATTATGTTGAGTTCAAAGATGAGAAAGTTTTTTGGAAAGCTTTAAATCATTTAACCCCTTTATTTCTTTACATTCAGCTTGAGTACATTGTTATCTATTGAAGTCCTTTCTTTCATTTTTTTTGATTCAGCTATATTACATACACGTACATTCAATGTACTGATGTCATTCAACCTGCATCTTTTAATGATGTAGATACAGGTTCTTAGGATTCTCAACAAGAGTCTGTTGAGATCATTTCATCCTCTCGTCTGCTTATGAGTGAGACCTCCTTGCTTTCGGAGTACTCCAATTTTTATGAGTTTTTACTAGTAGTTCTCTTGAGGTGTCACGGGTCTTCTCCCAACACTCATCCTTGTATACATTAGAGGCTTCATAGATAGACAGTTTTGGAGAGTCTTTCAGTTTCATATATTTTATTTAAAACTTATGTTTCATACTCAGTATATTCAGCAATGTTTTGAGATTCAGTAAACTGTTTTTAAACATTTTTTTCAATTTGATGCATATGTATGCTCAAGTTAGTCTTCCGCTTGTAGTCAGCCAGGATGAGGGTTCGCTTGAGGACCAGCAATGGTTCTTGAGTGCCGGCTACGTCCAGGTTGTAGGATCGGGTCGTGACACATTTTGGGACACAAGTTCGATAAGCTAAATTCAACCTTTTTTATAGATCCAGTTTAGGGATTCTCTGCGTGAGTCCCAAATTCTCATTTTTACTTGATTTTGGGTCCATTTCGAATTGTTGTTCTTTTGGTGAACAAGGCAACAAGCCTTCCCGATGTGGTATCAACCTTTCCAATACGGAGACAAAAATCAATGCCCCCTACGAATGTGGCCTAAAACATGTGAAGGTGAAGTGGAACACTTGTTGCACCAACTTGTGCAACATCAGTTGATACCACAATGCTCAAAATCCCCGACAGGGTGCTCAGGATTTATTTGGAACCCCGTGTATGGATATGAAATACGCTACCCTACAAAATTCAACATTCGAAACTCATTGGAGATGTAAAAACTTCCAAGTGAGGTCTTCTCGATGAAAAGTAGATCCCACGCTTTAATTCTTATTATAGAAGGGGTCTCGAGAAGATCTCAAAAGCGTAGGGATTTGCACCAAAGATCCTTCTAGACCAATACCGAGGTTCCGAAGCTAACAAAACTGTCAAAGTTCTATTCTTAGGTTATCTACTAAAGGTTAGATCGAAATCAACCATTCAAATTTAGAAGCTCCAAAATATGAAAACCTGCACAAAATCCAAATGAACAACCAGGTGATCAATCTATCAGTTCTAGCAAGTCATAAATGAGTTGGGGTCACTACATTATAGCTCGAAATGTTGACAAGATAAAAAAATAGAGAAAATGAATTGAAGGGTCATTATAGATATAAATTCATGTGATACATCATAGAATGCTTGACCACATATTACGTATTTATGCACAATGAGTTATTCATATAACCTTTTATAGGTATATATGAAGTTCATCAATGAATTCTCTATCATCCAGTGAATCCCAAGGATTTTCTCTAATTCTCTCTTAAGATTTCGCCTAAATTTCTAGGGTATTATATGATTCTTCATGGATTCACTTATTTATGATTCAATTGATTATATTTGATCTTCTAATTCATGATTTGGTTGAAATTACAGATTTTCAAGGTATTTCATATGAACCCATGCTACATAACTATTTTATGATCATAAATTTAGTTTTGAAGATTATGCATGCATAAATGGATTATAGTTACTATGATTCTTGGGTGCTTTCGAATAAAGTATCTCAGATTTATGAAACTAGGTTGCTTTCGATTGAAATATTCCTACTATGAAAGATTTCTATGATTTATCCGCTTCCGATTGAAGTGCAATTTAACTAAGAAAAGATTATCATTATTTAGATGCTTTGGAATAAGTGTCTATTAAAACATCGAATAAGTTGTGAAATCATGGTATTTTGAAGGAGCTATTTTTCACGACCCAAGGAGCTATGAAAGAAGGGGATTCTATTTGCCAAGATAGATATCGTACACATCATCTTTTCCTAATGTGGATCGACTAGCTAGGTCACTTAAGACAATCCTACGGGGCACGTAGTTTTGGACTAGAGTTTGCTACTAAAAACTATCCTATTTGAGCGTCCACTGCAAAGCCCTCTCAGTGATAAGTCTAAATTCAAATTAAACAGATACTATCAAAATTATTATGACATCGGAAATTCCACATCTTAAAGATCAAAACATAAAATAGCTTCATAAATTATAATTCAAGCACAGGCGAGAAAACCTTTCACCAATGTGAATCCATATGTGAGAAATACCTTTCACAATCATGATCATATTTGTATGTGTGTAAAACTTTTACAACAACATCGACACTTTAATCTAAAAGCACCCTATAATCATCATTTTCATAAGACATGCATAATCTTACCAAATTCATAGTTCATAGGTTCGTGGGTTCTTCATAGTTCATAGTTGAAAAATAATGAATCATGCATGAGTCCATATAATATCAACTAAAGATCATGTAATTACATTATATTAGGCAATAAAAGATTGAAACAACAATTTGAATCATAATTTGGGTGAAATCCCGTGAAAAATTTAGAAGAACCCTAATTTTACCAATTGAATTTGAATTGAGGAATTGAAAACCTCGGGGACCCCATGGAGGAATAGACTTCATGGGTGAATACCCACATACCGTGCTACTCAAAGCCCAAGATGAATAGTGAATTTATTACCTTGGAGTGAACCCTAGCTTCGTCTTGTCCCTTAGGTTAAAGTGAATTTAGGAGAATGAATTTTGTAGGGCTTTGGGGAAAGAGGAGAATGAGTTTGAAATGGGTAGATTTAATACTTAATGTTTTTATATAAGGCTTAGGATGAAGGCCTAAACGACATAACATATGCTTAAATCATATAGGAAAATACCCAAAAGCTCTTAAGAAATATCTACCGAAACTGGTCTACAGGTGTGATCTATGGACCGTAGAAATTTTTACGGTCTGTAGTGGTCAACCGTGGACAATGTTTTGTGAACTTCAAATCACCAAAATTTTGAAGAGACATTTCTAAGGTCCGTAGGACATTCTGTGGTCCGTAAACCCTAACCATAGAAATCAATTTTAACCCCAAAATCTTACTAAGTCTTGATGGCTTCTACGGGACACATCTATGACCTATAGATCACTCGACGGACTGTATTTGTCATCCTTAGGATGAGATACTGGGACTTGATTTTCAAAAACTATTTTTCCATTCCTACGATATTGGTCTACGACCTGTAGAAATTTTGATGAACCGTAGAATTTTCTCATATACATGAACCAGTAGCCAAAATTCATGCAACCTTTTTGAAATCAAAGGTGTTATAATATGTCCCCTTTGGGAACATTCGCCCTTTAATGGAACTCAAGGCAACCTACAGAGGGTAGGAGAAGTGATCTAACAATCAAACATGAATGCAATCACATAAGTGCACATAATCAAAGAGGAAATTTACCCGAAGTTAAAACATAGTCACACATCATTTCATAAGACATACATCCATGCATATGGAAACATGAGAATGACTAAGACATATGATTCCGCAATAATGAACCATGAGAAGCTAAATACATTAAGCTAGAGTAGAATCAGAGGGAAAGAGATAAGGATATGGGGACATCATATCGGCCTTGACCACAACACCTTTACGGATGCAACTTCCTTGTTCCTCAACTTTCTAACTTGGTGGTAAAAAATTGTAACCGGAACT
This sequence comes from Solanum etuberosum, assembly GCA_029582245.1. Taxonomy (NCBI): domain Eukaryota; kingdom Viridiplantae; phylum Streptophyta; class Magnoliopsida; order Solanales; family Solanaceae; genus Solanum; species Solanum etuberosum. Next base: position 36,476 of record JAJONR010000606.1, on the reverse strand, counting down.
TCTTCATAAGAAATACTTTCCTTTATACCAAGACACTCCAATGGTACAATAGATTTCGGATGAACGATACACTTCTTTAAGAAGTACACATGGAATACTGGATGCACGGAGGATAAATTGGAAGGTAAGTCGAATTCATAAGCCACCTTGCCTATACGCCTCACCACTTAATAAGGACCAACATAACGGGGACTAAGCTTCACTTTTTACAAAACTTCATGATACCCTTCATAGGTAAAATTTTCAAGTAAACCTAATCATCAACATCAAACTCAAGATCCCTTCTTCTAAAATCGGCATAGGACTTTTGTCAACTTTGAGCCTTTTTCAACCTTTCTCTAATAAGCCGAAGTTTCTCCATAACCTCATGTATAATATCAGGACCTATCAAAGCAACCTCAACAACCTCAAACCAACCTATAAGAGATCTACACCTCCTACCATAAAGAGCTTTATATGGGGCCATACAAATATATGAATGATAGTTATTAATATATGCAAACTCAATTAAAAGCAAATGATCATATCAATTACCTTTGTAGTCAATCACACAAGTGCTTAACGTATCTTCCAAAGTTTGGATAGTACGCTCTGCTTGCCCGTCGATTTGAGAATGAAAGACCGTACTAAGCTTGACACGAGTACCAAGACCTTTTTGGAAAGACTTTCGAAATTGAGATGTAAATTGGGTACCACAATAAGAGATATTGGATAGGGGTACCCCATGCGACCTAACCATTTCCCTTAGATACAACTTAGCATAATATTTCGCTGAATAAGAAACCTTGACGGGAATGAAATGAGTTGACTTCATCATATGATCTACAATAACCCGAATCAAATCATATTGCCGCTGGGTGCGGGTTAAACCAACAATAAAGTCTATATTCAAATATTCCCACTTCCAAGTAGGAATACTAATATCTTGGGACAAACCTCCCTGCTTTTGATGCTTAAATATCACTTGTTTAAAGTTATGACACTTAGCCACAAATTTTTGCAATATCCTTCTTCATCACAATCAACTAATAGACCTCCCGCAATTTGCGGTACATCTTTATGGCTCCCGGGTGAATGGATACCCAAGAACTATGGGCTTCCGATAAAAATTGTTCCCTCAATTCATCAACATTTGGAACACGCAAATGACTTTGATATCAAAGCACACCATCTTCCCCTTGGAAGAAAGCCTCAATGGACTTCTTAAGCACTGCTCCCTTTAACTCAACCAAAAGAGGATCACGTGTTTGCCTGTCCTTCACATCCAACACAAAACACGATGCTGAGCCCTTTTGAACAATAACACCACCAATTCAGAATCAACCAGCCGAAAACCAAATCAGGACAATCTATGAACATCACGAACAAATTCCTTCTTATAGTTTTCAACAATAGCAACACTACACATTGATAATCGACAAAAAGTGTGTGCCACTAGATTTGCCTTACCGTGGTGATAGAGGATACTCATGCCATATTCCTTTAACAACTGAAGCCACCTTTTTTGTTAAGATTTAGATCCTTTTTATTGAATACATATTGAAAATGTTTGCGGTCGGTAAGAACATCAATATGGACATCATACAAATAATGCCTCTAAATCTTTAAAGCAGAAACAACCGCGGCTAATTCCAAATCATGTGTAGGATAGTTCTTTTCATGAATCTTGAGTTGCCTTGATGCATGATCAATAACTTCCCCATTTTTCATAAGAACACACCCTAATCCAATCCTTGAAGCATCACAATACACAACTAAGCCATCTGACCCTTCTAGTAAAGTCAACACAGGAGAGGAGGTAAGCATATCTTTCAATTCTTGAAAACTCTTTTCACATGCTTTTGATCATAAGAACTTAACCTTCTTCTGGGTCAATGCAGTCAATGGAGAGGCAATCGAAGAAAACCCTTCCACAAGCCTTATATATTATCCGGAAAAACCCAAGAGGCTTTGAATATCCAAAGGGGATAGGGGTCTAGGCCAACTCTTAACCACATCCGTTTTCTTAGGATCTACCACAATACCCTTACTAGAAATAATGTGATCAAGGAAATTCACATATCTCAACCAAAACCTGCACATACTAAACTTTGCAAATAGTTGTCGGTCCTTGAGGAATTGTATCACAATCCTCAAATGATCGGCATGATCATCTCACTCCGTGAGTAAATCATGATTTAATCGATAAACATAATAACAAACATATCAAGATATTGTCTAAATACTCCCAAGAATTTATAATGACCATACTGAGTTCAAAAATCTGTCTTCGGAATGTCACTTTCTTTCACCCTTGATTAGTTATAACCCAACCGGACTTCAATCTTAGAGAAGAAAGTGGCACCTTGGAGTTAGTAAAATAAATCATCAATCCTTGGAAGAGGATACTTATTCATAATTGTAAACCTTATTTAATTGTTGGTAATCAATACACATGGGAAGTGAGCCATCCTTCTTACAAACAAACAGAACAGGAGCACCCTATAGAGAGATATTTGGTCGGATGAAACTCTTACCAAAAATATTTTTCAATTTCTAATTTGATTCCATAAGTTCTGCCGGAGCCATACATTTAGGAGGAATAGAGATAAGTTGTGTAAATGGGAGAAGGTCAATACCAAAGTCTATTTCCCTCTTGGGAGGAACACCGGCTAGATCATCAGGAAACACTTTTGGAAACTCATTTACAATGGGGACAAACTCAAGAATAGGGGTTTCGGAATCCCTATCCCTAACCCAAAGAAAATGATACATGAAACATCTAGAAATCACTTTTCTAGCTTTAAGACAAGAAACAAACTGACCCTTATACATATAATTTCCCCCTTTCCACTCTAGGAAGGGCTCATTTGGAAACTAAAACTTAACCACTCGGGTTCTACAATCAACAGAAGCATAGAAAGAATGGACCCAATCCATACCAAGAATTACACTGAAATCCAACATATCAAGCTCTACAAGATCAATATAAGTGACTCTATGGGATTAGGAGATGAAAAAATTTCTATAGACTCTCTTGGACAAACTAGATTCACCAATAGGTGTAGAGATAAAAAAAAGGGTCTATCAACACATCTGGAGAAATGTAAAATCTCATAGCCACATATGATTTCATTAAAGACAAAGTAGCACCAGGGTCAAGCAAAGCATAACCATCAAGATAAAGACTTTAAGCATACCGCTAACCATATCGAAAAAATCCTCTTGATCATATCAAGTTTGAAGTGCATATAATCTATTTTGCTTTGGAGCACTTGAACCTGAAATAATAGGTGGAGTTTGCCGACCATATTTTCCCTTGTTGATTCTAGATGGACAATCTTTCAAGTGGTGACCACTTTCACTACAACCAAAAAAATGATCCGTACCCATCAAACATTTTCCTGAATGACTCTTTCCACACTTTTGGCATGTGACAACAAAAGATCCATTTCCACCACCATTTCCTCCTTGAGGCTTAGGGTTAGACACCCTATCTTTGTTGAATTTATGAGCCAGAGAATTCAAGAAACCTTGACTGGAAAACCTTTGTAAGAATCTAGAATGACCATGTCCATCGGACCTCAAATGTGAAAGGCGACCATCACCGGTTTTGTGCTCTTATTCGCCCTAGACCTTTTCTTAAGCTTCTGTTTTCCCCAGCTGGTCTACATTTTCCCTCAAGGTAGCAATCTAACCCATCATAGTAGCACGCACCTCCAAACTACCTTTGACCTTTTTCTCAGCCTCTAGTATAGTTGTGAGATTATCTAATCTCGCCCCGTGTGTTTAAAATAATCCATCACATCGGGTTAGCCTATATCTCAATTCTAAAATCCCAGAAATTTCTAAGTTAAGTTTCGAACCATTCTTCAATTGTGAATAAGATCGTACCAGGTAATTCTAAAATTGCCCATATGTGTAAAGGTGATTTTTTTAGTGTGGGAATGAATTTGGATATGAATTAAGGTCACTAGAATCCCTAGCACAAAGTTGAGTTGAAAGCTTCCATACCGAATAAGTTTTGATGTAAGATTCTACTTCAGTCAACTTCAAACGACCATATATCTTAGAATTTAAAGAATTACATGGCTCATAACCTATCAAATTAAAGGTATTTGAATCTTCTTTCCAATACCACCATTTGAATCTTCTTTCCAATGCCACCAATTACGTGTCTCATAACCTATAAAATTTAAGGTATTTGAATCTTCTTTCCACCAATAATTCGAGTTTTGAGTAAAAAATTATGACAATTTTAGTAACCTGATACAGTGCAGTGACGAATTAACCGATGGAAAAACATTTAAAAGGGTCTTTTTTTGTCTTTTTACCTCAAGGAAAACCCTAAACCAATTTCTTGACTAATTATAGGCCCAAAACAATCATATTTTTATCTTTTAATCCCTAATTCTCTTCTCTCTCCAGCCCTAAGGCAAAACCATAAGGAAAAATCAAAGCATAGGACTTTCATTCAAGATTCTTCCAATCTTTTTCAAGATTGTTCTTCAATGTAAGTCCTTCTCAAAGAATTTCATTCTTTCCAACTCAAATTTCTTCATACAATTTTTAATCATTAATGAAAACCCTAATTTTGGCCATAGAGTTTTCAAGAAACTAATTCAAAAATCTCAAGAAAGGTTTTCTTGATTGTTCTCCTTCAAGCTAGGGTTTCAAGGCATCTAATCAAGTTCTTCTCAAGATTCTTCAAGAACCTTATTCTTCCAGGTATGTAAGGCTATTCATAGTGATGGATTGAACTTGTCCTCACGCCATACATCTCAATTCATACAGTAAAAGTTTAATCTAGGGTTATACCCTTAGTTTTGAGAATTCTTGAGATGAGCTTGTTGTTGAGTTTCTATACGTTATGCATTGAGATTCTTGAGTTGATTCATTCATGTCTATGTAAGAACATGAACCCTATTAATTGAGTATTCTTGAGATGAGTAGTATCGTTGAGTTCCGTGTTCTTGAGTTTCGAGTATTGATTTTTCTATATTGTTATTGAGAACCTTGAGTTGAGTTGTTCATGTCTAAATTTCAGCATGAAACCTATTTTGAGTTATAAAGTTTGTGAACCTTTTAAAGTCAAAATTTTTGTTTTAAACTGAGCTTTTGAGAAAGTAAGGAGGAGTTCGAGAAAGAGTGTTAACCAAGATTAGAGCGAAAGTATAAGAGAACTAAGTATTTCCCTAGATGTTTCATATTTGCATGAACAGAGAGAGAGAGAGAGAGTATTTTTACATTGGGTAAAGAGAAATCTTGTTTTCTAAATGAGCAATGAGTTTAGAGTTATTTTAGAGCAGTTACCTCTTTTGAGAGGATATTTTGAGCAAATGCCTCAAACCAGAGAAAGACTATGTTTTATACATTTGAGCATGAGTATATATATTATTTAGGCTAATATTGAGCACCGATATGGGGATAAGTTGAGACAACTCAAAACCCTCATAAACCATGTCTTGCCAACATGGGTACATGATCATACTTTTTAGATGAATCATTATTGCTTAGTGGATGTACTTAGTTGAGAGGTTATATAGTCGGACACAGTATATGACAGTTCTGGAAGCATGGATGAGACGTTGTATCATCATGTAGCTTATAGTGATGTTTGTCTGTTAGAGAATCTCCTAAATAGAGTTAAAAGTGTATTTTTATTATATCTCTTAAAATGATGAGTTTAGAGATGAGTAAGTATTTTTTTAAAGTTTTAATGATTTCAGTTTTTTATCTCTTCACATCCAGTTGAGTATATATCTATATTTATTGCAGTCCTTTCATTCAGTTATTTATAATTCAGCTATATTACATACTCCTACATTCAATGTACTGATGTCATTCGACCTGCACCATTTAATGATGCAATTACCTGTTTTTAGGATCCTCATCATGAGTCAGTTGAGATCACTTCATCCACTCGTCAGCTTTCGAGTGATGTCTCCTTGCTTGTGGAGGACTCCAGTATTATGAGTTGTTAGTATTAGTAGCATTTTAGGAAGTCTTGGATCTTGTCCCGACAATTGTCTATATATAGTAGATGCTTCATAGACAGACAGTTTTGGAGAGTCTTTCAGTTTCATAGGTTTTCTTTAAAACTTATGATTAATACCCAGTATATTTAGAGAGTTCTGAGATTTATTACAAAGTTGATTTTGCATTTCTTTAAGTTTGATGCTTATGTATGCATGAGTTAGTCTTCCGCTCGTAGTCATCCAGGATTAGGGTTTGCTTGGGGGCCACAAATGGTTCTTGAGTGCCGACCACATGTAGGGTGTAGGCTCTGATCGTGACAAACTTGGTATCAGAGCTCAAAGTTCAAGTGTCCTAGGGTGTCTATGAAGCCGTGTTAGTAGGATCTTATTTATGGTTGTGAGGACCTCATTTCTATAAAGGAGGGACTACAAACATTTATGAAAAGTTTCCCTTCTTTTATACTATAAATCGTGCAACAGAACTGTGTCACAAGAAACTTATTCATAGTTTTGTGTTTCTCAAATCCATTCAATTAACCCTCATACTTATGGTGCTTAAAATAGCAAAGCCGAGATCCTTATCGATGAGTTACTCTCAGGTAAAGTATTTAGAAAGTCATGAGACTGCATAGGGGCTTGACAGAAGCCCATGAGTAAGCTTAAGTGTTTAGAGTCAAAATAATGCACTCTTATCCATATGAATCGTGTGTTCAAGCTAAAAGTGAGATGTACTTCCAGACTCTTTTCTCTAATCTTTATTCAGATGAGACCCTTATGAGAGGAGTATGTTCTAGAATGCTTGAGTAGTAATTTTCAGCCGAAAGATTGTATGAGTTATGATGTTATGAACCACGCATAATAGAAGTGCCTAGAGTTAGCAGAATTCATTTAGAGGTAAAGTAATTTAAGGAAGAGAGATAGTGATGAAGTAATTTATGTTGCTATCATGTGCCAGTAAGTCATTAATCAGTAGTTTTTCTTTTATGTGGAGGCTAAGGAATAATAATTTTGTGTGGATTTCATGATAGAAGATAAAGGAATACTTACAGGTTAGGATGAGTTAGTATATACTTTAACCAGAAATGAGTTTATTGCGATTTGTTATTGTGTTAGTGAAGACCAAGTAAAGTTGTTGAATAGAAGAGCATAGTATTCATGAGGTGACATATCTAGTTTAGGCTCATGATTTTTGAAGTCAGAGCTCCATGGTATTCAGAGGGTTATAGAATTAATTTGGGAATGTTGTATAGTGAGTTGATAAATAGGACTTAGGTTGTGGAAGATATTATGTTCATAGATTTTAATTAGATAGAGTATGAGGCAAAGATCGACTATTTTACCATGAAGTTTCAGGGATCTAGTGTTTTATTGATTCTATCTACTGGTTGTAAGTTAGTGTAGTATATGAGAAGTGGTTGCTAGCCATGTTTTGTACTAGACACTAAGCTTGAATTTAAGATGAGTGTCGTGAAAAAAAAAAAAGGATGGCAACACGAGGGTGATAATATTAGTTTTAAGATCTGATCTATTATGTTTGAAGTAAATTAGTTGAGGAATTAAGGTGTTACTTTTCTATAAATGTGAGTGGTACTAGTGTGGTATTATTACTCTTATATGAGAGTAATTAAGTGAGGCTAAGTCATTAGAGTAGCAAGAGTATTAATAGGTTTACCCAAGATCGTATGTAGTCGGATGAGGTTCCAATAAAGTTTATGATTTTTCATGTGTGCCTCGATAGTATATATAAGCTTTCAATATGGAGTGGAGTTTTGTAAGTGATAACTCTCAACTACACTTCTTCCGATTCGAAGTGTAGGCGGTCGCTAACAAGTATAGACCCAACTATCAGTTGGGGTCGATCCCACATGGAGTGATATGATAAAGAATTCAATTACATAGTGAAAACATGTTCTAATCATGTATAGAATTAAAAGATTTTGAAGCATAAAATAGATCACGAAGTTTCAATGATTAATATCAAATGGGGGATTTAGTAACCAATTGATTACGGGGAACAAGTAACACATGAATTAAACAATTAAAGATTGGACCTTAGGAATATGATCAATCAAATGCTAATTTCGCGTAATGGGTAATTACTAATTGCTTCAAGTTGTTGAATCTCAATGGATATAATACATTTTGAATACAATAGCCATCTCTCGATAAACTATAATTTTTGAAGTGAGTTCTCGAACCTCAACAATATTAGCACTACCAAACAACCCAATTCCTTAATTAACCCACTTTCTCAAGTTGGATAGTGAAGATGCAATCAAACCCACTTTCTCAAGCTAGATTTTACAGACACAATTAACACAACTATCAATCGATCATTCTACTCTAATACCTCTTTCTCAAGCAAGCATAGAGAGGTAAGCTAGAACTGAATTAGCAACTTGAGTTCATCAATTAAAACATGAAGAAATAATTGAACCCATTTCAAAACAACATTAAATTCAGCAGTTAATAACACCCATTGGCGAATTAATGCATTCGACTACATGATCACACCCCTAAGGTATAAGGTTTTAACCAAACATAGCGAAAAGTAAGAAATCATTACCAACAAGATTTTCCATCTGAATTGTTAACACTTTGCAATACCTAATGCCAAAATTTAAGCTAGAATCCTAAAAACTCAAATACGAGATCCAATTCTTCTCCGAAATTGTTCAACAAATGTGAAAATGTAAAAAACACTCCAAGACTCAGGAATACACAGTTTTGGGAACTCCCGTTCTTCTTTCAAAAAATTAATTTGTACGACCCCAAAAACTCAACACGAAGTCCAATTGGTGAGGTTAGTTGAGCTCGCCGATCAACTCGGTGATCCGTCGAGTTGTTCTTCGTCTCGCCTTTCGGCTTGACTCCTACAACAAATTGTTTTAGAAAATTAGGCGAACTGAATTGTGATCGCTGATCCGTTTGGCGTGTCGCCGAATTTCCCTTTTGCTCACCAAGTTGGCTTGGTACATGGGCTATTTTGCATGAACTTTTGGTGAGCTGGAGACTCACACGGTGAGTCGCCGAGTGACTTTTGCGAGCTCCATCTTCTCTTTTCTCCAGCATTTCCATCTTTTTCGCTCCTTTTTGCATCGTAATGTCCTTGCCTTGTTCTTAAGCCTTCATTGCTACATATCATCACTTATGAGCACAAAATAGGCATTGAGGACACTAATTCATTGAATAATAAGCCCTAAATGAGTCGAAATTCTAGACTCATCAACACCCCCAACTTAAACTTTTGCTTGTCCTCAAGTAAAATGCAGGATCAATCAGGCCAACAGGGATATCTACAAATAGTGCTACTTTAGACTCAACATGAATGCACACAAGGTTCAATTTACACATGCAATGTTTAATTGTGCACTAAAAGTTTCAAACTAAGACTAGTCATCATCAAATAGAGTACAAGCTCACAATCCTCACTTAAAATGCAAATTCATGCTCAACAAGAGTATTCGAATGCCCTCACATCAAGAATGATTCCATGCTCTCAGAAAGCCAATCAACGATTACAGTTTAAGGAACCAAAATCAACTCTCACACTCTCAATGAGAAAAACATGCACGATTTTACCCATAGACTTACCCGTATTTTCCAACCAACACATCATTTGGCTCATGCAAGATCGAAAAGGTATTTCAAGGCTTGTAATTTGGCTGAGGGTACGGGTATGATCATTTTGGCTTAATGACTTCTACCTTCATGAAGCTTGGATTAAATTTCAGTTCTTCTCATTTTCTTTCATTCTTTTCATCGTCACAACTCATCCTTGGCATATTCAAGGCGTACAAAATTTTTGGTATAGCTCATCAGATACCCCTTTTATTTCCACAACATCGCTCAATGGATAAAAAATTATCGTTTCTCTTTCTCTTTTCACCTTTTTCTCCTTTTTGTATATATGGAGGGGTTCCATATTTTTCTTCAACAGAAGATCCCAAGGGTGAATTTCATGAGCTTATTGCTTGATTTATTTCCTCATTCTTACCACACCCCCAACTTAGGCTTTTGGCCTAAGTTAACTATTCAAACAAACCAATGCTTCACGAATATTTTAAGTGGGGAGGACAAGGCCATTTTTGTTCATGTTTCATCCAAAAAAAAGGTTAGGCTCAAATGGTTCCAAGCTAGGTTCACACACTCACAAGGTTGTCACACAAAGGTATAGCAATTAGGTTCACTCATCATAATTTATTACCTAAAATAATTTCCTTCATTCACCAAAATTAGTCAATTGGACCAATGGAGCAAGTTCTAGGTATCACCATGCACAATTTCAAGTAAACCTCACCACACATGGAATTCAACACAATCATCGTTCATGACTCTACAAGTTAAGCTCGCGTGCAACAATCATTTCAATACTCACTTCGACAATCGACTAGGCACAATGAGATGCTAAGGGTTCACACATGACTTATGCAACTCAAATTGCCTCGTTGGACTTGCATAAACATACATCGAGAGCAGTACTCAAGTCATCGATATTGATCACAACCGACACTCAAATGTACAAGAAAACGACAATCACACAATTAAGAGAGACGCCAATAATATAAAGCTAACATTCATTCACATACCATCAACAAGGAGAAGTTTGAACAAAAACAATAAAATACAAAATAAAAACAAAATACAACCAAAAGTCTAGGTATAAGAATACCCTCACCCACCAAAACAATTACACACTGTCCTCAATGTGCAATAAAAATTGAATTTATCAAAAGTAAAGAGAATGGAGGGAGAGTAAAAATCCTTTGTCAGGCTAAGCCTGAGGTGAACTCTGAACATCTAGGGTGGCCTCAGTCTGGGCATCTGCGCCCGGATCGACTCCATCTATGGAGGTCTGTGCAACTATCTCCTCTGTGGGCTGAGACCCACTCGAGCCAATCATGGATGTGTCACACGGTGAAGCTTCTGTAGTTGCCCATACCAAATGACCCTCCAGGTCCTCCAGATCCTCAAACACCTCCTCATCACGAGCCTCTAACTCCTCCTCATTTGTCTCAGGTGTGTCAGAATCTCCATCATCATCAGCTGTAACAACATCTCCGGTCACATAGTCGGAGGGAACTCAAAAACAACTGACATATCTGCACTGGGTCCTTGGGAACATCTACATTTCCCCATAACATTGAGATATCAGTGGATTTAAGCTCATCCACATCATGTCGGAGACCGGTAATATTAGCCTTCAAGGTTGTCACATCCGCAGAACCATGGTCTGAGGTCTCGCACACCTGAACCCGAGCACTCAGAGCATCCAATGCTGCCTAGTGGGACATGATCATCTCCCGCTATGCTCTCAACTTCTCCCGAATGGGAACTAATGACGCTGCTATCGCGCGGTCGATCAAAGAAGACACAACGGCCTCAACCCTTGCAGCCCTCACATTGACCGAATAGGTAATGTTGCCCATTTTATATATCATAGCCTGTGTCAATGGGGGACGGGAAGTAGTAGGAGGGGCAAGTTCAGTAGAGGTGGAAGAACTGGGTATACCTGTCGACTTAACTTTTGGCTTAGACTAAGTAGCATCGGTCTCCATGGACTCCACATCGACCACAATAGAGTTGTCCACTAGAGCCTTCTTCCTCCTCTCTGATTCATCCTTCGTGTACTCAGCCTCAATCCTCCAAATGTTGGTCGATGATGCCGGAGTCACCTCTGTATCTTTCTTTGCCACAAAGGGCACACCAGCCCGATGATACAGATCACTAATTAACACTGGAAATGGTAATGAGGTTTCATTTTATTTTGTACTCATCACCATCTCCTGAGAAGTTATCGCCCTGAGATTCAGCCACTCCTTATCAATAATACACCCCACTAGTGTAGCTTTTGGATGCCAGATGATCTATTCATTTCTGTGAAGGCATCAAGGTGCTGGAGATGAACCCAAACCAATAACGAGCAGCAACATTTAAATCCTTTTTCTCAAGAACAACTCCCGCCTCTAGCTAAGGAGGAGTAGCATCACTCAGCAACGGGGCCAACCACCTCTTTAAATCTTCAAGAGTCTTGGCCTTGACCATGTCGGCCAATGAATGAATGGTGCACGTAGTGCAGTCCAACCAATCATTGATGTCGGTTTCACTACACTTTACCTTCTTGTCTCAAACCTCTACATAATCTACCGGTGCCATCAACCCAGCCTTTTTCTTCCCTTTTGGGATCAACCTCGCATAGCTCTCATAAAATTCCTAAATCCATTAAGGAACATAAGGATTTCAGGGCTTTGTGAACTTTTGAAACTTCTGGAAGGGAAATGTTTCCCGCACAGCGGGATACTTTTTCACAACACCATCAATAGACAACCACATCTCCATTAAGATAGTTCGCAAGCCAGTGGCTTTCAGTCGGTTCATGTACCGCAGTGGATGTGCTAGGGATGGAGGCACTTGAGGTGCTTGTACTGCTGCAGGTGCTGGAGGTGTCGAGAGTGCTGGAAGCCTAACCAATGTATCATTAACTACTTTAGATCGCAGTTCTGAGCGCTTCCGTTTAAGCAACTCCCCCTTAGTTGCCGGTGTATGTTTTGGAGTCCTGGATCCCGCAGCTTCCTCCCTTTATGACTCGGAGGAGGTGAGATGAGTGGAGTCGATGCATATACTGTCCGATGAGCTCAAACTTAAACTTGCAAGAAAGGCGAGATGGAAACCATTCAGTGAGTCACCGAGTCTTTTCGGTGAGCACAAGTATATCGCCGAAAGTTACTGAGTAATTTGCAAACATTGCAGGTCAAAAAGGGCGATAAGGGGGTAAATTGGTGAACTGCCAAGTCACTCAGCGAGCTCGACTCATCTCGCCAAATAGCCCAACATGCCAAATTTCCAACGCAAAGTCCAATTTTCACCGAACAGCCTATGATAACCAATTTGAGTACAATTCTACGCAATTCAAGCCTACCCACAATGATTATCTTTCCCGGGGCACTCAAACTTCCCCCAATTGATCTTGATTCCACCAAACAACGATTGTTCCCTGAAGAACGACGTCACCTAATTCATCATTGGGCAAATTTGAGTTATTTGGTAGAATTTGGGTTACTCAGAAATCACTCACAGAAAACCCAACATGCAAACCCGTAATTCACACAATTTAAACACCAATCTCAAACTAATTTAGGCTAAACAAGATATCAGGCATGCTTGGATTCAAAATTACATTCAACAAGCGATTAAGCATACGAGCACGGCAAATAATAGATCTATGAACTACTCAAATACAAACTCATCACAATTTATGCAATTTTAAAACAAATTTGGAAAACCAACCTCAAATGTAGACACGGGACACTAAGGCAAAGAGAAAAGGATGGGCAAGGCTTCAGATTCCGACCACACGGAATACCCAAAAAACAAAGTTAAAACTATGATCTAAAATTTGATTGTAAGAGTGCAAGAGTCGAAAAGTTCAAAATATGGAGAGGATTTGAATTTACAACGGTTAAAAGGCCCTTGATCTTTCGGTTTGCGCCTTGATCGATAAGGTTCATTAATGCCACGGATCCACTCGGTGATTCGCCGAGTGGACTTTTACCCACCGAAGTTAACAGACACTCGACCATTCAGTTGGTCCAAAAGGCGATCTACAACGGGCTCGCCGAGTGGGATCTAGGTCGCCCAATTGCCCTTTTTCTCCAAAATTTGAATTTCAACATGCACATCCAACAAACGTTATTAAAAAAAAAAGTAAATCTTGGGTTGCCTCCCAAGAAATGCCTTATTTAACGTTGTGGAATGACGTGGCCATGTGATCATGCCTCATTCTTTGGGTTGACTAAAGTATCACAAGGATGACCCCCTTTCGATCTTGGATTTAGGTGACCTGAGATTTGATCCATTTGAGTCTCAAGCTGCTTGATCGATAGCAAGTTTGAAGTCACTGTTTGATTTAGAGTAGAGACATCATCTTTCATCTCCTTGAGTACCTTGTCTTATCCTTCCACCTTGTTCAAGATACGGGCAAGCATATCCTCGGTCCTAAAGCTTTCGGGATAATCCTTTGATTCCTTCGACTTTGGACATTCATGATGAGGCACATAGTGATCTTTCTAACCATCTCTATCTCTCAAATTTGCAGCACGGTCACGCCATTATCGATCTCGATCTCTCCAACCTTGATTCCCACCCGGCCTTGGATAGCTCGGACGAGAACCCCCTGCTTGGTTTGACAAAAAATGTACCTCTTCATTGTACATGGCCTCAAATTGTGCGTCATCAGGATTCACACCACTATTTTCACGAACCGCATTCCCAGCCTTGTAAACACCTCCCATGACATGTTTTTTCAATAGGTCCATTTGGGTCATTATCTTGGCCATGTTTTCATCTCATTCTTGATTCTTTTCCATTTGTTCCTCTGTCAGCCAAAGATACAAAGGAGACACCTGATCTTCCCTTGTGTACCATACATGATTGATTTTTATCGTCTCGTCAACCAAGGTTGACGCTCTGTCAAACCGTTGTCTCATGATTCCACCTTGAATGAGTTACTCAGCAACACCTTTGTTGACCGTGTCAAGACTCCGATAAAAATATTGCAATAGCACATTGTCCGGCAACCGATGAGTCAGACATTGAAGAACAAACTTTTGGAACCTTAACCACGTTTCATTGATGGGCTCACCAACAATCTTCTTGATGTTCAGGATATTATCCCTCAACTTAACCATCTTCGAGGGAGGCAAAAACATTTCATAAAACACCTCTGTGAGGTCTTCCCAAGAAGTGATAGATTCCCTTGGAAGTTCGGTCAACCACTTCGTTGCTTCCCCCATTAGAAGAAAGGGAAACAAACGGAGTCAGACTGACTCTTGAGTGATGTTCTTGAAGGAAAATGGTCCAAACACATCCACAAAATTTTGGATGTGGTCATGAGGGTCCTCACGAGCAAGTCCCCCAAAGAGAACTTTCATTTGCAACCGCTGCAACATAGTGTTGGTCACATGAAACACCGCATTGCCCAAAGTTGGAGGAAATCAAATAGCACCGGCACTTCCCAGCTGATCCTCATTAACATCATGCAAATTTCCGATGTCATCATTGTTACCAAATTGACTTGTATTGCTCCCATTCACACTCATTTCTTCACCTGCTTTAGAGAAATCAACAAGAACACAAATAAAAAAATTCTACTACAACAAAATTAGTTCACAAAAATACTTTAATAAAAGAATTCTAAACACCACTCCCCGACAGCAGCGCCTTTTTTAATAACGCTCAACTACACTTCTTCTGATTCGAAGTGTAGGAGGCCGCTAACAAGTATAAACCCAACTATTAGTTGTGGTCGATCGAGTGATACAATAAAGAATTCAACTACGATGAGAAAACATGTTCTAATCATTTGTAGAAGTAAAAGATTTTGAAGCATAAAATAAATCACGAAGTTTCAATGATTAATATCAAATGGGGGATTCAGTAACCAATTGTTGACAGGGAAAAAGTAAAACGAGAATTAAACAATTAGAGATTTGACTTTAGGAATGTGATCAATCGATAGCTAATTTCGCGTAATGGGTAATTACTAATTGCTTCAAGTTGTTGAATCTCAATGGGTAGGATAGGTTTTGAATACAATAGCCATCTCTCGATCAACTATCATGTTTCAAGTGAGTTCTCTCGAACCTCAACAAGCTTAACACTACCAAACAACCCAATTTCTTAATTAACCCACTTTCTCAAGCTGGGTAGTAAAGACACTATCAAACCCACTTTCTCAAGCTAGATTTTAAAGACGCAATCAATACAACTATAAATCAATCATTCTTCTCCAATACATATTTTTCAAGAAAGCATAGATATCTAAGCTATAACTGAATTTGAAACTTTAGTTCATCAATTAAATATCACGACCCAGAATTACGCCCTAGACGTAACATGGAATACAAGACCCCGTGAGTCCTCATATAAGCCGTTAGCATTTATAGTCAAGATAATAGAAAAATAGATAAGATTTAAAACATTTTCAACACAATCAAAGTGTTTATAAAAAGAAGCGGAAGTCTAATACACTTGTCTCAAAAACCAACTAATACAATAGAATCTTGGGACACAACCCATACAACAATGTTCAATACTGAAATGAAAAGAACATAAGAGAAATGGTGGCCAAATCCTCGAATGCTATGAGGACTCACAAATCTTCAACCTTGCCTCTAATATAGATCCTAGCCATGGGGATGAGAGTCGGGAACTCCAGACCTTACATTTGGATAAGAAATGTTTGCAAGAGTATGCGTTAGTACAAGAATGTACTAAATATGATAACTTGCATAAACATAACATAAACATAAGAGTTAGACAACATAAGTCATAAGCATAATCAATGCACATAATAGATCATTTTAACATATAAGGAATACTTCTTGAAGTAACCTCAATTCATACTTAGCCAAGACATGGGTAATCCTCCACTAGTCTTACACATCATGGAAGGGAAACTCAAAAAACAATCCAAGCTCATCACCTATCATAACATAGTCTAGCTTATCTTTATTAGACATGGGGAATGGCCTCTTGCCTTACTATGAAGGAACATGGGTAATCTTTTCTAGCCCTTCTTAACATTGGGATCATGGGTAGTCACCTCTAGTCCCTCTGACTAAAGGATCATGGGTAATCACCTCTTGTCCAACCTACTTTAGGATCATGGGTACTCGCCTCTAGTCCAACATCATGTGAGATGGGTATTCACCTCTTGTCTTTCTATAAAGGATCATGGGTACTTGCCTCCTATCCAATTCACATTATAGGAACGTGGGTAGTCGCCTCTTGTTCAACTTCTAGGAATAAAGGTAATCGCCTCTTATTCTATTTTATGGAATATGGGTAATCATCTCATATCCTTCTTATTTAGAGGTCATGGCTAATCGCCTCTAGCCTCATCGATTTCATAGTCTTTAGCTTAGATTCATTTTAGGTGAACAATCTTTTTTAACCTAGAATCATTCAATATGAGAAAGCCTTTCACAATCATACATAAGCAAATCATGTGGGAACCATCCCTTCCACAACAATTACATCAATAATCAACAATTCATAATATATGCTGCACTCTCAAAGCAATGCCTGTCATAATCATCATATATGCTTCACTCTCAAAGCAACTCATATCATAATCATCACATATGCTTCAATCTTAATGCAATTCCTAATATACCTTATTTATCCTATAACAATACACCTAAATCCATAAATTCTCCTTTCATGGAGTAAAACCCATTCACATCAATTTCATCCTATAAACATGAGTTAAGCATGGGTACGTGTAAATTCATCCTAAAAACATGTAATCCTCTCAATTCATGCATTAACAATCATAATCCACTCAATTGGATCAACATTCATAAAGACCCACAACTTAGAAGAAAACCCTAACAAAAATTGGGGAATTTCTACTTTTCATTTGGGGAACTTAGGGGCTCCATGGATGGAAGGATTTCATGGATGAATAAATCGATCATACCTTGTTATCAAAGCCCACAGCAATGGAGAATGGAGACTTGACCTTGAGCCCTAGCTTCAACCATTCTTCTTAAAGTTTCTAGAGAGAGAATTATTTGGAGAGGAAGAACTTTGGTTTTATTTTGGGTTTTTAGAATAATGACTTGAATGGGTGAGTTTTGGGGTTAATATAACTTATATAGGGATCCTAGGCTTGGGTAAAACTACATAGCTTTGATTAAATTAAAACTTGAAAAGACTGATAAGCCCTGAATTTAAAACTGACGCAACCCTTTCACGGAGAGCCTCACGAGCCGTCAAGGACTTCACGGCCCGTTGTGGTGGCCGTGGACCTTGAACAGTGGCCTAGCTTGCCTCCCCTTAACCCTCTCTCCCTTCGCGACCCGCTCCACGGCCCGTAGTGGCCTTCACGAGCCGTCAAGTGGCTCATGTGGAGGGTCACACTTTAGGTAGTCTACTGCCTCCCCTTTCACGACCTTCACCCCGTCACGTGGTGCCCTCCACGAGTCGTCTAGGTGATCATGGGAGGGAAGCCCTATTTGGCCGGGTTCTGTGAGCCACCACGGGAAACACCATGCCTCATTGTACCCTTCACGGTCCGTGTGGCCTTTTGTGAAGGGTGCCCAGGCTCAAATCTTGGCTTGAGACCTCTCACTTGGTCCCTTGCTTAGACTTCTAGATTTCGAGGTGTTACACTATCTCCCCCTTGGGAACATTCTTCCTCGAATGGAATTCTAGTCACTTCATGAAAGAAAAGACTCAAAACTAGCAGCCCATCATGCATGCAATCTCATAAATGCACATATCGAGGAGGAAACATTGACTCCAAGCTAAACATACTCAATGCATCATAAGGAAGGTAGGAACTAGACCTAGCAACCCAATATGCATGAAATTTCAAGATTACTCATATTCAAGGAGGAATTACCATCTCCAAGCCAAAATCATGCTCAACATCTTCTCATGGAGCCTATATGCAATTCATACTCAAAAGCATATATCCAAGGAGGAAATATCAACTCCAAGCGAAAGAATGTTCAATAATTCATCTCATGAAGTCTATAGGCAACTTATACTCAATGCACAACATCATGAGGAAAATCAATCATGTAAACTCATTTTCTTTCAAAACACAAGTTTTTTCATGAACATGCATAAAATAAGGAAATCATGGGAATATCTCACACACATGACACCAAACAAAGAGTAAACCATGAGGAACTCATTACCTCAAACTAGAGTAGGAGTAGAAGAAAATAAATGAGGATATCGGGACATCATATCGGCCTCGGCCTCCCAAGTATCACCCTCAACTAAATGATTCCCCCACAACACTTTTACGGAAGCAACTTCTTTATTTCTCAACTTCTTAACTTGTCGGTCTAAAATCTCAACCGGAACTTCCTCATAAGAAAGATTTTCATCAACTCCCAAACCTTCTAAGGGAACTATCGATGTCGGATTTTCAACACACTTTTTCAACATAGAGACATGGAAAACCGAATGCACGGATGCCAAATCATTAGGCAACTCAAGCTCATAAGCAACCGTACCAACACATCTCAAAATCTGATATGGGCCTACATAACGGGGACTAAGCTTTCCTTTCTTCCCAAATATCATTACACCCTTCATGGGTGAGATTTTCAAGTGAACCCAATCATGAACTTCAAACTCAAGATCTCTTTTTCTAACATCGGAATAAGACTTTTGTCGACTTTGGGTTGTTCTCAACCTTTCTCTATTAAGTCGAAGTTTTTCCATAGCCTCATGAACTAACTTGGGTCCTATCAAGGCAACTTCACCCACCTCAAACCAACCTATAGGAGATATACAACTACTACCATAAATATCCTCAAATAGAGCCATACCAATACTCGAGTGGTAGCTATTATTATAAGCAAACTCAATCAATGACAAATTGTCATCCCAATTACCCTTAAACTCAATGACACATGCTCTCAACATGTCTTCCAAACTTTGGATAGTACTCTCCGCTTACCCATCGGTTTGTGGATGAAAAGTCGTGCTAAGCTTAACTTTAGTGCCAAGAGCCTTTTGGAAAGACTTCCAAAACTGAGAAGTAAATTGAGTACCTCTATCTGAGATAATAGACAAGGGCAGTCCATGAAGGTTACCATTTCTCTCAAATGAAAGCTAGCATAATCTTCTGCCGAATAAGAAACCTTGATGGGAATGAAATGAGCCGATTTCATCATTCGGTCTACTTTAACCCAAATCGAATCATATTGTTGCCGAGTACGAGGCAACCCTACTATGAAGTCCATATTCAAATCTTCCTACTACCAAGTAGGAATACTGATGTCTTGTGATAAACCTCCCATTTTCTGATGCTCAACTTTTACTTGTTGGAAATTCGGACACTTAGCCACAAATCCCGCAATATCCTTCTTCATCCCATTCCACCAATAGATCTTCCACAAGTCACGGTACATCTTGGTGGCTCCCGGGTGAATGGAATACCGAGAAATATGGGCTTCTGAGAAGATTTGTTCCCTCAAGTCATCAACATTAGGAACACCCAAACGACCTTGATATCTAAGCACACCATCTCCCCCTTGGGAGAAAGCCTTAACGGACTTCCTAAGTACTGCTTCTTGCAATTCTACTAAGGTCAGATCAAGACATTGCTTAGCTTTCACATCTGTCACAAAAGACGATTCTGAACCATTGTGGACCATAACACCACCCTTGGTGGAGTCCATTAAAGAAACAGCCAATCGGGTTAATCTATGTACATGTCGTACCAATTCTTTCTTATCTTCTTCTACATGGGCAACACTACCCATTGATAGACCGCTAAGAGCATCGCCACCATATTCGCCTTACCGGGGTGATAGAGAACACTCATATCATAATCCTTAAGTAACTCAAGCCCCCTTCTTTGGCGAAGATTAAGATCTTTTTGATTGAACACATATTGCAGACTGTTATGGTCGGTGAACACATCTATATGCACACCATACAAATAATGCCTCCAAATCTTTAAGGAAAATACACCCGCCGCTAGTTCAAGATAATAGGTAAGATAATTCTTCTCATGAACCTTAAGTTGCCTTGAAGCATAGGCAATAACCTTCCCATTTTGCATAAGCACACATCCTAACCCAATCCTCGAGGAATCACAATAAACAACAAAACCATCGGTCCCTTCCGGTAAAGTCAACACTGGAGCGGAAGTAAGTCTATCTTTCAATTCCTAAAAACTCTTCTCACATGTTTCGGACCATATGAACTTGGCCTTCTTTTTAGTCAAAGCTGTCAATGGAGAGCCAACGGAAGAAAACCCCTCAACAAATCTTTTGTAATAACCAGCTAAACCCAAGAAACTTCTAATATCCAAGGGGATAAAGGTCTAGGCCAACTCTTGACCGCATCCGTCTTCTTGGGATCTACCTCAATACCCTTACTTGAAATAATATGGCCAAGAAAAGCTATGGACCTTAGCCAAAACTCACATTTGCTAAACTTTGCAAAGAGTTGTTGTTCCTTGAGAATTTGAAACACAATCCTCAAATTATTGGTGTGATCATCCTCACTTCTCGAATAAATCAATATATCATCAATGAACACAACTATGAACATATCAAGGTATTGTCTAAACACCATATTCATCAAATCCATAAATGCCGCCAGAGCAATAGTAAAACCAAACGACATCACTAAACACTCATAATGACCATACCGGGTTCTAAAAGCCGTTTTCAGAATATAATCATCCTTTACCCTCAATTGGTGATAACTCGACCAAAGGTCAATCTTGGAAAAGTAACTCGCTCCTTGGAGTTGGTTAAACAAATCATCTATTCTTGGAAGAGGATACTTATTCTTAATGGTCACCTTATTCAATTTCCGGTAGTCAATACACAAACGAAGTGAACCATCTTTCTTCTTAACAAACAAAACTGGAACACCCTATGGAGAGATACTCGGTCGGATGAAACCCTTATCCAACAAATCTTTCAATTGCTCTTTTAGTTCCTTAAGTTCTACCGGAGCCATTCTATAAGGAGGAATAGAAATAGGCTGCGTATCTGGGAGAAGGTCAATACCAAAATCTATTTCCCTTTCTGGAGGAATACCTGGCAGATCATCTAGGAACACTTCCGGATACTCATTAACAACGGGGACCGACTCAACAGTATGGGTTTCGGAATCCATATCCCTCACCCTAACTATATAGTACATGTAATCCTTAGAAATCATCCTTGTAGCTTTAAGACAAGAAATAAACCGACCTCTCGGCATAGAATTTCCCCCCTTCCACTCTAGGATAGGCTCATTCAGAAACTGAAATCTGACTACACGGGTTCTACAATCAATAGAAGCATAACAAGAGTGCAGCCAATCCATACCAAGGATAACATAAAAATCTAGCATATCAAGCTCTACCAAATCAACAAGAGTAACTCTATGGTACAAGGAGACGGGACACTTTCTACAGACCCTCTTAGCCATAATAGAATTACCAACAGGAGTAGAGACAGAAAATGAATCTAATAACACATCAGGAAGCATATTCAATCTCATAGCCACATATGGTTCCACAAAAGGCAAGGTTGCACCGGGATCAAGTAAAGTATAAACATCAAGTTGAAAGACTCTCAACATACCGGTAACCACATCGGGAGAACCTTCTTGTTCACCACGAGTCTGAAGTGCATATAGCCTATTTTGCTTGGGAGGATTAGTAGCCAAACCACTTGGACCGGATGAAGGATAGGGTTGAGCCTTACGACGACTATCTCCCTCATTCTTAGCAACTGAAGGACAATCCCTTATCTTGGGATCCATCTTACCACAACCAAAACAAGCATTGGAACCCGCTAGACTTTTGCCCTCATGCTTTCTTCCACACTTAGCACAATTTGGCAATGAAAACCTACTACCACCTCCTTGAGGCTTAGGGTTAGACACCCTCTCTTTGTTGAACTTAGGAGCATTGGTGGAACCTTGCCTGGAAAACCTTTGTTGATACCTAGGACGACCATGTTCATCGGACCTTGCATGAGAGAAATTACCATCACCAGTTCAAGCCCTCTTTGTCTCCCTAGACCTCTTCTTAAGTTTCTTCTCTTCAATCTATTGGGCATGAATCCTGAGACGAGAAATATCCATGTTATCGACAAGCATAGTATTACGACACTCTTTCACTACCAATTCAGACACACCCAAAACGAACTTGCTCATCCTTGCCCTAGAGTCGGCAACTATAGAAGGAGCATATTTTTACAATTGAGTGAACCTCAAAGCATATTCTTTCACACTCATGTTCCCTTATAGATATTAATAAAGTCAAGCACTTTTTCCTCATTAATCTCAAGAGGAAAGAACCTATCAAGAAAAGCAGACTTGAACGTTTCCCATTCTAGGGGACCCACATCTACCGGTCTTACTTCGTTCCATTGGTTAAACCAAATTTGAGCAACACCCTTAAGTTGATAAGCGGCCATCCGCCTTTTCCACCGGAGTCACTCCCATAATAGCCAACACCTTATAAACCTCATCAATAAACTCTTGAGGATCGTACTCAACCTAGAAAAATAGAATTCCAGAGGATTCATCCTAGTGAAGTCCCTCACTCTAGATGTCGTACCCACATTTGGGTTCAAGGGGACCACAACCTCCCTATTGTCTTGGGCCGTCACGGCTTGAGGCAACACTTGAAAAGCAGTCCTAAACTCCGCATTAGTAACTTGCTCGGCCAAAGGGTCAACCGAAGCTTGAGGAGCCCGAGGAGGAGCTCCTTGACCAACATCTTCTCCCTCATTCCTTCTAGAAAAAGCTCTTCGAGTAGTAATATCCTGCAGACCATCAGGTAAGGATTAGGAGAAAGATCTTATAGAGTTAAACTCTATCGCACGACTTAGAGTAATGAAGAAGTGAAGTTTCCTAAACATCTTGTAGCCTCTCATTCATAAATGTGGCGCGCTTCACACTCATGAAAACACTCTACTTGAAGTGGTTTTGAGACATCCTAGAACCTTTCTAAACCTTGTGCTTTGATTATCAAGTTTGTCACGACCCACGGATACCCCCAGACGTAACATGACATACAAGACCCCGAGAGGCCTCATATAAGCCACTTAGCATTCATAGTCAAGATAATAGAAAAATCGATAAGATTTAAAACAGTTTCAACACAATCAAAGTCTTTATAAAACGAAGTGGAAGTCCAATACACTTGTCTCAAAAACCATCTAATACAATAGAATCTTGGGACACAACCCATACAACAATGTTCAATACTGAAATGAAAAGAACATCAGAGAAATGGCGGTCAAATCCTCGAATGCTATGGGGACTCATCAATCTTCAACCTTGTCTTTACTATAGATCCTAGCCACGGGGATGAGAGTCGGGAATGCCAGACCCTACATTTGGATAAGAAATGTAGGCAAGACTATGCATTAGTACAAGAATGTACTAAATATGATGACTTGCATAAACATAATATAAATATAAGATTACACAACATAAGTCATAAGCATAATCAATGCACATAATAGATCATTTCAACATATAAGGAATACCACTACAAGAAAATATAGAATTAGCAACAACTAAATTATTGTTGGCTAATATAGATAAATGGCAACAACTTTATTTAGTTGTTGCTATATATTGCGAATTTTAACCACAATTTTATTTTTGTTAGCAAACATTTTAATCTTGGTGCCATATACTACGGTTAATATAATAATTTTTATATATAAATAAATTGCAACAACTCTATAGTAACAATTATAGTACTGTTGCCTAATTTTAATATTTGCCAACAGTAAATTTTAATCGTTGCTAATGTAATTAATTTCGTAATAGTAATTAATTATACTATTTAGTTTTCTGCCAAAACAGAACGCGGCAAAGATTATTTTTATTTCCCCCAATTCTTAGCGCCTTTTAGTTTTCCACCAAAAACATCAGTTTTCCACCAAAAGCGATGCTAGGTTTTTTTTTTCATTATTTCACTAATCTCTTTTCTAGATTTTTCCTATTCGAATTTACTCAAGCTGTTGTTGCTTTATTGCTTTTGCTGCGTTCAGTCCAAAGACTGGTGAGTTATCGTTTGTGATTTAGTTTGGTGATTTCTTGCTTATAATTTTGTTATTTCGTTCTTCTTTTTTAATTTGTGGCTCCTTCACAGAGTTTATGAAGTCTCTTTTACCTTGTGATACAAGCTCAAAACTTTTGAACTAGAAAAGTTTGATTTTGTTTTGAATTTTACAGGTATTTAAATCTGACATTAACAGAATTGATTTTGAGTTTATTTTGAGAAATATTGTCATAAATCTTCATAGATTCATTGGTATAGTTTGCACTAAAAACAATAGTTCAAAACATAATAGTTTTCTATATATCAAACTTCACAAAAGCACTATAGAATGAAAATTTGGTGGGGCACCCCTCGACCCACTAGTGAATCTTTTCAATTGTTGTGTATATCTGATTTTCAAGGTTCAATTAGAACCTAGGTTTGTTTATCACTTCAATATTAATTTGTATCAGTAAATTATTCTCAATTATCTTACAGAGAACTCGGATAGTAGAGGTAGTTGAAGGGCTTGCTTATGGTCATCTTTTTAATTTTTCTTGTGACAATTGTATCAATAACTATGTCTACTATTGGAATGAACGTAATTTACGGTGGACATGTTGTGACTATGAAAATAGACAATTTATTTTAATTGTTTAAAAGGTTCGATATTTGGTTTCAATTTTTTAAACAATAAGAGCTCAAAACCAACTGAAGAATGGAAAATCAAAAACAAGAGAGCGAAGTAATTCAGTTTGATCTAGTTTTTGATTTTATAATCCTATGGGGGCATGTAGTTCTGGGACTATGAGGGTACGTTGAACCCTAGTTCAACTCGGTGCTAAGTCTACTCCCAACTGAATATGAATATTACTGAAATGTAACAAAAGTACTGACATACTGAATAGCTGAAAATACTGACATGTAAATCAGACAATGCAACATTTATATACTGATAATGTAACATTCGAAACTGAAGCATGATTATCTGTTTAACTGCCCTAGCAAGTGTAATTCATGAACTAAAAGAATCTACACAACTAGGGTTCTGAGTTTTATACAAGTAACTAAACAACGTTTCCAGGAAATCATGATATCTCGATTAAGAATACTACAGCTGCTAAACCACAACAATTATCCAAGGATTTAGAAACCCTAGATCTAACAAGATATGGAAGAAATCAAGAATCTAACTGAATTCTAGCGACCTAGTGGATGAAAGGAATCAACTAGTGAAATCTCACATACCTGGGGACGAAATCTATGGAGAAATCCTTCAATTTCGGGGCTGGAACTGAAGAAAACCTACTACGTGTTCTTGAGAAAACTAGCGCCCCTTTCTCTTCTCTTCGTTCTATTTTTTGGTGATTTTGGAGAATAAAGCGTTTAGGTAGGTTCTGACTAGATTATTAGGCTTAATTTGAGTAAAACGACGTAGTTTAGGTATTAAACGATATAGTTTAAATTCCCAATGCATAGGAAAAAAGACCAACACAACCCTGACTTAAAAGCTGATGAGGCCATCAACGGACCTGACCGACGGACCGTGGAGTGACCGACGGTCTGTCCTGGTCGGACGTCGTTTGGCGTCTGGGGATGGTCTTGAGGGTCATGATCTACAGACCCTGGACCACGGACCGTGGACCGACCTACGGTCCGTAGGTCCGGCCGTAGGTCGTGACTTTCTGGGTAATTCTGGGTAGCCAACAACAGACCCTACCTACGGTCCGTGGTTCAGACCACGGGCCGTGGTTTGGCCTCCGTCGGTGGCACCTGCAAGTTCTGAAAATTTGTATTTTGGTCTTTCTTGAATCCGGAGTCTTACAAAATACATCTAGTAGAGAAATTCCCAGTGGAGAACAAACTGATGTCTATCAAGTATACTAAAGAATAGTATCTAGTTAACAAAACTGAATGCTTGTGGGCTGTCCAACTAAGACTTTTTAGTCAAAATTGTCCCGCATCTTTAAGGGTAGACTTCACCCTCTAAATATAATCTTGAACATCATATATCCTTTAAATTTTCAAAACATAAGCAACATTAGTCCAACTAAAAAAACGTGGCTAAATCATTTAACAGAAAAAATGTTACTCACATGACAATATTAAAAGAAAGTTTTCGCTTGGATTTTTTTCCGCAATGCTTCCTTTACCCTGTTTCATGTCTTACTTTGAAACCTTGTTACAATGGTTAAAATAAAAAATTCTTGGCATCTTCATAAATATACATTAGATATGAAGTTTAAATTTGTCTTGTATTTCATATCATGATATTAACCACAACATAATCTTATGCTAAATAAGATAGTAGTTGAAACTTGGAAGTTAAGTTTGTTTTGTGGAGATATTATGACTAACTTTATACTTTATACACTCCCAAAAAGTTTTGATTAGACTTAGAATTTTATATTTCTATGATTTGCAAAATTTCATTGAGTTGTTAGAAATAATGTTTCTAAGACCCATAAAGCAATAAAAATGAAGTTATCTTGTTCTCATTTTTTCTTTGTTAGCTATGGTAATATCTCTAATACTTAAAAGCTAATTTGACTGTAGTGTGCTAGTTCTAAAGCCTGATCTTATTATGGAAAAAAAGCATGATGTACAACTATAAAACAAGAAAAAGTCATTAATCCAGATTCTAACTTTAAAGATATAAAGCTATAAACATTTAAAAGTGTATTCAAGCTTTAAACTTTTATACCTATATATTTCAAAAGTTATATATTTTACGCATATGATAAATTTGCTTCCAACTCTTATTATTTTTACATTTCTTTAGACACTTAAATTTACCATTCTAAAATTTTATAATGAACTCAATACTCTTAGAATATATGGTAATTGTTCACTTAAAATCAAATTATTAAGCAAGAGATCCTTTTTGAAAATTCCAAGGCTAAGTAGAAGTATCTTTTGAATAAGTGAGGGAAATTTACTGGCTTGGGGGGTTGAAGAGATTTGGTTTCTCGTTAAGAAGCAAGTGGTATGTCTCTAGAAAGTAACATAAGTATGTGCTCTCAGTTAGCTTCAGATAATTTACAACAAAGCAAAATAAAAATTGTTAGATAAACATTTACACATACAACCTAGATAAGAACAACTTGGAGACATACAACTATAAAATACAGAACATACCAAAACTTAATCAAGCAATTAACAGACTCATTTCTGCAGACAAACAATAAAATTTATTTACATGAGTTAATTGAAGTTTACTTACCTAATTGTCAGCCATAAGACTTGTAGGACTTGCCTCAACTGATCTAGTTGAATTAGCAACGATATTGAAAATTGCAGTCGGAAGTCCATTCTGTTAAATATGGTTGAATTAAAGTACAGTATGACACATAGTAATACTACCTTCATAGCGTGCATTAGAATGCAACACCAAACCTGATATCGAGTCTGCCATAGTTTCTATCAAAGTGATAATCTGATAATATAGTGCACATAAAAGACTTTTGAAGGTGAAAAAGTGATATAATTAGTAACTTTAACAATAAGCAAGAGCTGTGTATTCAGTATGAATTGAATTATCATCTAGAATGTTAACAAATTTAGTGTTTAGATATTCAGGAATTTAGAGTGGTATAAGGTATCAACGGCTTCCTAGATCTTGCTTGTGGTAGGTAAATTTTGTTCCTTCTATTTATTTGTTCACAAACTTTTGACAAGTTCATTAACAAGAGGATTGAGTTTTTAGTTATTTTTGTAAAAAACTGTGATAAGGGAATCACAGCAGCAAAAATAGAACCACAGTCTAGGCCTGTTGGATCTGATAAAATATAAGCATACCATTTTTTGCAAGTTTTACATCCTTATTCTAAGGGTATAGAGCTTGTACAATTAAAAAATAATCAACCTAATAATATTGAAGCATGCCATGAATAGTATGAAAGAACATACTTGTTTTCTTGTTGAACGACCAAAAATCCCTGGCCATTGAAAATTTTAACAACATATTGACAATCTAACTTTTGATAGACTCAAAAGAGAGTTTCGGTAAGTGCACGAAAGTTGCTGAGAAACTCAAAAAAAAGCTAAACATAATGAGAGCAAAAGAGAGAGAGAGAGAGAGAGAGAGAGAGAGAGAGAATAAGATTGGAGCTAAGAATTATGTAAAGGGTAGTACTCCCTCACAAGGTGATTCAAACAGATCAAATTATCCTCATAGGTGCTCGTATCAAGATAAATGTAAACATAAATCAAATGAGACTGAATCAAAGAACAATAGTTCTTACAATATTGAATATAAAGAACCCATTAGTGTGACATTTCTTGACTCTTCTCGCACTTAACTTTGGGATGAGAAAAATATAAGGAATGTCAATCATATCCATCACTTGAAAATAATGAAGGCCATGAGAGAAAAAAAAAATACTTAGTAAAGAACATATAAGATCTAAACACTTAGATAGAACATTGTCCGGAAGAAAAAGGTTTAGATTAAACAACCAAATGAAGCACGTGTGGCAAGAGATACAGAGAACGAGCTTCTTATTTGGAGATGGACAAGATATTGGCAAAAGATACAAAGAATGAGCTTCTTATTTGGGGATGGACAAGACAATTGTTTAACTTTGTTTTAAAACTTGAGTTTTGAGTTGAGTAAAGAGTAAGATCAAAGTTCTTTTTTTCAAAAGAGTATATTGGGACTATGTTATCCCAAAAGAGTAAATATTTTCACATTTAAACAAGAGAGGAAACACCAATTTCCAAGAGAGCCTTTGAGCTAGTTTTTGAGTAATTATCTCAAACCACATTAAGAGTTTTGTTTTTAAACATATGAGCTGAGTATATTTTGGGAGTAGTATTGAGCAACGATATGGGGACGAGTTCACAATAACTCAAGTCTCCATAAACCATGTAGCCAACGTGAGTAGAAAGGGTCATACTTTTTAGATGATTCCTTAGTGCTTTTTAGCATAGACTAGTGGATCCACTTAGTGGAGGCGTTCTATATCATGGAAATTTATAGGACAGTTCTGGCAGTGTAGGCGAGACGCTGTATCATCACATGAGCTCATAGTGATGGTTGTCGGTTGATAAACTCCCACTAATTATATTACTTTACTATATGATTAACTTGAGTTTTTGTCCCTGTTTAAGTGCTTTATATAAACTGCACCTTTACTGTTGTTTTATTTTGCATTTGAGTTGAGTATCCATGAGTTGTGTAAAGCTAAGGTAAGTGTTCTTTTCAGATTCATTTCAAGGTTATGTCGTGTTTAGTTTTCCCCTCGCATGCTCGTATATTCAATGTACTGATGTCATTTGGCCTGCATCGTTTTATGATACAGATACAGGTAACCAGGATCAACATCCAGCTCCTCGTTGATCTAGTTGAGCACTCAGAGTTAGTTGGTGAGCCTCATTGCTTTTGGAGGATCCCTTTTTACTACTTTATAGTTATTTCATTAGGATGTCGTGGGTTTTGTCACAACGTCCATCTCAGTTGTTAGAGGCTTCATAGACAGTTAGTTAGTTCATTTGTCTTTACATTGTCACTTTCTTATGTTAAGACTTGAGTTGCCATTTTGGCTAAGTTGAATTTTTATCTTTAAACGTTCTAAGTTATCTTTTATATAGTTGAGTAATGATGCATTGAATGCTTGTATTAATGCTTTGAGTCTTCTGCTGAGTAGTAAGCCAGGCCAAGGGTTCGCTTAGGGCCAGCCACGATTCTCGAGTGCCAGCCACGTCCAGGGTGTAGGCTCGGAGCGTGACAAACTTTGTATCAGAGCACATAGTTCAAGAGTCCTAGGGAGTCTATGAAGTCGTGTCTGTAGAGTCCTAGTTATCGGTAAGAAGCGCGCCACATCTATAATTAGGAGGCTGCAATATTTAGGAAATTCCTTCACTTCTTTCATATTCATTTTGTGCGATATAATTTATGTAACACCCCGTATCCTAGAAAGACCATATTGCAGATTTTAGAAGCTACAGGTGCCACTTACGGGCACAACTTACGGACCGTAGGGTGACCCACGGTCCATCCTGGTGGTCCGTGGTTCACCACCTGGAGCCCCTCCCAGAAAAGCCCAGAAAAGTTATTCTAAGTCCAGACCTACGCCAGGACCTACGGACCGTAGGTCAGACCACGGTCCGTGGTCCTGGGCTGTAGGTCGGACCCCAGATTTCTAGCCCAGAACTCCAGAAAATTCAGCCAAGGGATGACCCACGGCTAGGACCTATGGACCGTAGGTCAGACCACGGTCCGTGATCTAGGTCCGTGGATCGTGGCCTTCAAGTCCAAGCCTCAGACGCCAGTCGATGGACGACCAACACGTACCGTTGGTCCACCCACGGTCCGTCAGTCTGGTCTGTCTATTGGTCCTACAACAGTTAAGTCAGGGGTCTTTTGGTCTTTTACTTATGCATTGGACCCCTAAAATACGTCGTTTGACCCGTAAACTACGTAGTTTTGGTTAGTTTAAGCCTAGTAACTTAATTAAAACTTACCCTAGTCAATTCATTCTCCAAAATTAGGCAAATTCAGAGAAAAAGAAGAGAAAGAGTCGACCAGCCCTAGTCCAAGAACGCAACGAGTTTTCTTCAGTTCCAGCCACGAAACCGAAAGATTTCTCCGTGGATTTTATCACCAGGTATGTGGGATTTCACTAGTGGTTTTAGCTGTTAGAATGATCCAAATCAGATTATCATGTTGTTGCTCAGTTTCTTGCATGAAATTCAGAACCCTTGCTATGTAGTTACTTTAGTTCATGAATTACACATGCTAGGCCAGCTATTTAAGTTATCTACATGATTCAATTTATGAATGTAATATTATCAGATATAATTGTTGCATTCTCAGAGTATGCATGTCAATACATCGAGCTATCCATGTTTTACAACATTCAGTCATAATGTGTTAATTTCATAAACAATTAGAAGTAGCTTAATACCGAGTTGACTAGGTTTCCAGCGTACCCTCATAGTCTCAGAACTACGTGCCCCGTAGGTTGTAAGTCCCCTCTGTGGGCATCATTTTAGTGATCACACCATTCATGCCTTTATACCTCTGGCAGGGTATATTGGGTCCTCTCGATGGGTCGTATACATCGGACTCCACATTTAGCTCATGTGGTTTTATATCGGTTATTAGTAGCTCCCACAGTACAGTCAGATTCTAGTGCATTGACTAGGTTATCAGTTACAGTTCAGTATTCAGACTCAGCATATCATGTACTTGGTCATTGCATTCAGTTAGCTCAGTATTTTAGTATATCTCAGTATTTACATTCAGTTCATATTATATCATATCTCTTATTGCTTTGTTCATTTATGATTATTGTTCAGCTTTACTCTATCATGCATGCTCAGTACCTTTCAAGTACTGACACATACTCTGCGCCACATCTTCTCGTGATGTAGGTTCAGGTTCTCAGCTTCCAGATCACGCATAGATCAGTTCCCGATCTTCAACTCAGAAGTATTAGTGGTGAGTCCTCATTCTCCGAGGACGACAGACATGGTTCCTTTGCTTTTAGTCTTAGTTTTAGTTTTTGGTAGATTTAGCTGGGGCATGTCCCAGCATTTCTAGTCAGTTAGAGGTTGTATTTCAGACATAGTTAGAATCAGCTTTAGTATTTGAGTTGGACTTTTCAGTTGTTGTTAAACTCTCCGCATTTATATATTCATATGTAGTATGGGTATTCCCCGTCATTTCAGATTTATCGTATGATTAGCTTCCGCACAGTGTTTATTGATTCGGTTCTCTTTAAGTATGCTTATGTTATGCCAGAAGGGTTAGCTTGGGGCCACTCGTGATCCTAGGTCCCATGTCCACATCCTGAGGGTAGCTCGGGGCATGACAATTTATCTCTATGAAAGTCTCTTTCTAATTCGTGCTTGCGCGTGTCTTTCAGTTTATCATGCCTCCATGAAGAGTTGTCTGAGGTCGTCCTGCTAGGAGGAACATTGAGGAGAAAGGGGTACCTAATGCACCAGAAGTGCAACTCCAAGGAGAGGTCACCACTGCTGAATTTCGGGAAGCAATCTGAATGCTAAGTCAAGCTGTGATCAACCAAGTTGGGCAACAAAGAGGGGCTCGACAGGAAGAGGCTGATACTTCAAGGATCCGTGAGTTCTTGAGGATGAATCCTCCAAGCTTCACTGGTTCAAGCACTACTGAGGATCCAAAATTTTTTGTTGAGGAACTGCTGAAGGTGTTTGAGGTTATGCACGCTGCCGATACTGATCGAGTGGAACTAGCTGCATATTAACTAAGAAGTGTTTCTAGGACTTGGTTTGACTAGTGGTAGAAGGGTAGAGCTGAGGGTGCACCAGTTTTGAGTTGGGCTATGTTTAAGGAGGCTTTCTTGGGGAGTTTCTTTCCCCGTGAACTGAGAGAAGCCAAGGTAAGGGAGTTCCTTACCCTTAAGAAGGATTCGCTAAGTGTTCATGAGTACAGTTTGAAGTTCCCCCAACTTTCCCGATACGCTCCGTAGATGGTTGCGGATATGAGGAGCAGGATGATTCTGTTTGTTGCTGGGTTTTCTTGTCTGTCTAGTTTGAAGTTCACCCATCTTTAAACGTTCTAAGTTATCTTTTAAACAGTTGAGTAATGATGCATTGAATCCTTGTCACAACGTCCATCTCAGTTGTTAGAGGCTTCATAGACAGTTAGTTAGTTCATTTTTCTTTACATTGTCACTTTCTTATGTTAAGACTTGAGTTTCCATTTTGGCTAAGTTGAATTTTTATCTTTAAACGTTCTAAGTTATCTTTTATACAGTTGAGTAATGATGCATTGAATGCTTGTATTAATGCTTTAAGTCTTCTGCTAAGTAGTAAGCCAGGCCAAGGGTTCTCTTTGGTCAAGCAATGGTTCTCGAGTACCAGCCATTTCCGGGGTGTAGGCTCGGGGCGTGACAAGAATGGCAACTGAGGACTTTCACAAAATAACATTCAGGACTCACTCTGGGTATTATGAATACTTAGTGATGCCATTTGGTCTCACTAATGCCCCATCTAGTTTCCAGAGTTTGATGAATCATGTTTTCAAAGATCACCTTAGAAAATTTGTTTTGGTATTCTTTGCTGATATCTTGGTATTTACTAGCAACTTGGAGGAACATTTAATACACTTAAGGATTACTTTTGAACTACTGCGACAACATAACCTAGTGGCAAGGAAGGGTAAATGTATATTTGGAGCTAATACAGTGGAATACTTGGGCCATTTCATTTCGGCCGAAGGAGTGGAGACTAATCCTAAAAAAGTGGTTGATGTGCAACAGTGGCCCATCCCTAGGAACATCAAGGAATTGAGAGGTTTTCTTGGCTTGGCTGGATATTATAGGAGATTTATCAGGTATTATGGGATCATAAGTAAGCCCCTAACAGACTTGCTTAAGAAGGAACAATTTCATTGGTCTAACAAAGCTACCAAGGCTCTTGAGGATCTCAAAAATGCTATCACTTCTGCACCAGTTTTAGCATTGTCTATTAGTTCTATCCAGTTCATTGATGAAACTGATGCTTGTGATTTGGGGGTAGGAGCTATGTTGATGCAAGATGGTCATCCAATAGCTTTCATTAGCAAAGGATTATCATATAAACCTTTGACCTTGTCTGTATATGATAAAGAGTTGTTGGCTTTGGTTATGGCTATTACTAAATGTTCACAATATTTACCGAGAAGACCCTTTATTGTAAGGACCGATCAAAGGGCCCTCAAATACCTTTTGGATCAGAAACTACATAATGGGTTGCAAATGAAATATGTGGCCAAACTCATGCAATATGATTTTGAGATTGAGTACAAGAAGGGAAGGGAGAACAAGGCAGTTGATGGTTTGTCCAGGTTGCCTATGACTGAGGTGTTCCTTGTAGCCATAACACATGTAGAGTCTACTCTCTTTCATAGAATTAAAGAGAGTTGTATCAAAGATGGGTACTTATCTGAGTTAATTGACAAGATTCAGAGTCAGACAGGTGAATACAAGGGCTACGCTTACATTCACCAACAACTCAGGAAGCATGAGAAGTTGATGGTAGGGGATGATTCTTAGTTGAAGTAAGATCTGATCAAAGTATGGCATGATTCACCAAAGGGGGGACACTCTGGAATGAACAATACGTATAGGAAGCTGGCAGGGTTGTTCTATTGGAAGGGCCTTAAGGCTGAAGTGGTATCATATATCAGACAACGTGCAATAAGTCAAAGAAGCAAGAGTGCTCATGCAGCTTATCCTGGCTTGTTGCAACCACTGCAGATCCCTTACACAGCATGGGCAAGTATAAGCATGGACTTTATTGATGGGCTACCTAAGTCTCAGGGAAAGACCACTATTCTAGTGGTGGTTGATAGGCTAACCAAATATGTGTCATGGCATTAACACATCCCTACACTGCGTCGACCTTGGCTCAGAATTTCATGGAT
Source organism: Solanum etuberosum (assembly GCA_029582245.1). Lineage (NCBI taxonomy): Eukaryota > Viridiplantae > Streptophyta > Magnoliopsida > Solanales > Solanaceae > Solanum > Solanum etuberosum. The sequence continues at coordinate 1,591 of JAJONR010000606.1, read as the reverse complement.
AAAGTATTCAAATTGCATGGAATGCTTGAGAATGTGGTTAGTGATAGGGACCTTATTTTTATTAGCAGGTTCTGGCAGGATCTGTTTGCGATGCAAGGGGTAGAGTTGAGTACTTCAACAGCTTATCATCCTCAGTCTGATGGGAAAATTGAGGTAGTAACCAGAATGTTGGAGACTTATTTAAGGTGCTACTGTATTGATAGTCAGAAGGATTGAAGCATGCATCTCTCTTTGGCCGAGCGGTGGTACAATACAACTTTTCATTCAGCTATACAAACAAGTCCATATGAGGCACTTAATGGACAACAACCCCATACACACTTGCTTTACTTGCCTAGTGAGGCTGTGGATGAAGAAGTTGATAGTAGTTTGATTACCAGAGAGTTTAAAACTCAGTTATTAAGGTTTCATTTAGCCAGGGCGCAACAAAAAATGACAGACATGGCTAACAAACATAGAAGTGATAGGCAGTTTCAAGAAGGAAATTGGGTATACCTCAAGATTCAGCCTTATAGACAAACTACTTTTTCTAATCAGACTTTCAACAAACTTCCAGCTAAGTATTATGGGCCTTACCAGGTGATACAAAGGATAGTAAAGGTGGCTTATAAACTTTCCCTACCTGCGCATGTTGCCATACATCCTACCTTTCATGTTTCTCAGTGGAAACCGTGCTATGCAGTTCCTGAAATACTTAACCACCCTCCCTTAGTAGACATTGCAAGTCCCTATTGTGTAGAGCCAGATAAGGTGTTACCCAGAAGGATGATAAAAAGGAGTAATAAGGCCGTAGATCAAATCTTAGTACAATGGAAGGACATCCCATATGAACAAGCTACTTAGGAAGATTTTGCTATAATGAAGCTCAGGTTCCCAATTTTTCTTCCTTGAGGACAAGGAATATTTTTAAGGAGGGAGAAATGTTGCAATTTTGACATTGCTGATAGTGAAGTGGTTGTACACTGAGCTGATGCTGTGGTACTTAACAACTCATGAAGAAGTTAGTTACGCAAGAAGGGGATTTTACAGTTTAGTCCAGTTGTAGTTTTTATTTGTTGCATTTAAGTTTTATTTATTTTGGAGTAGTTACGATAGTACGGTTGTGGTAGGACTCCTAAGTGGAGAGGCGTGTCCAGGGCCTATGTCTGCACCTATCACCGCATTATGAGATCAGGAATTGCAATACAATCAGTTAATCTAGTTTCTCTTTTATTCAGTTTTTTATTTTCTTTCTTCTTCTTAGCCCTAAGTTACTGTTTCATTGATTTTCTCTTAGTTGAAAATCAATTTTGCAAGATTTGGTATTAGAGCACTGTCCTGAGATTTGTGGGAACCATAGCTAACGACATGAATGAAATTAAGGATATATTTGATCACATGACATTGGAATTGGCTAACTTTACAGTTAGACAGAATCAGATTGAAGAGAAACATGAGAAGGCCATTGCTGGCCTACAGGAGTCTCTAACCACCATACAGAAGGCGAATCGTGATAAAGAAACCAACATTAGTGAAAGACCAAGTGATATTTACACCTCATCTGGTAACCCCATGGTTTGGACTACTTCTGTTTCTGCGTGAAATCCATAAG